>LPNX010983375.1:1937-43702 GCA_001517045.1 Pseudotsuga menziesii | reverse complement strand
CTCTAGCAACCAGAGCTTGGTCTTTGGAAGGTTTGATGGTGCCCATCATCACCAGCTTGTCTTGTTCTTGTGTGAGAGATTCCATGAAATCTGCAAGGCGAGGCATCTTCCAGGTTTGAGCTATGAGTTTTGTGGCATAGAAGGTTGAAACAAAGACTAAGTAGTCAGGTCCTAGCTTTGAGAGGATGGCCAATATGAGCTGATCATCTTTCTTTTCGATACCACACTGCTTCAGCTGAAAAACTAGTGCTTTGAACTTGGAGAAATATAGCTGCAGGGATTCAAAGCTACTGGGACTCAGAGAAATCAGCTCATTTTTGATCTGATGTCCCCTCATCTCATCTGTCTTTCCAAAAATATCAGAAAGCTTCTCCCATACTTGATCCGGTGAAGTTAATCCATCGAGATGGAAAAGGAGGTCTCGGGAAATACTGAGACATAGGAGGCCATAGGCCTCATCTCTCCGATTGTGCCATTTGATCTTCTCTGCAGTAGCATTGGGCTCTGCTTATGTAGCCATAGTCACCCTGTAGAGGCCTTTCTCTCTCAACAAGATCTCCATCTCTGCTTTCCATTCAAAAAAGTTGAAGGGAGTGAGGATAGTTTTCTGTGAACCCATAGCTTTAGAAAATCTATCCCGGCTGTCAGTAGAAGGCTCCCAGTCTTGATGTCGAACCTACAAAACAATTTTTAAAGGAGAGTAATAACCTACAATGGCTCTGATACCATGTAGAAATTCTGAACAGCAATAGATTAATTTCACTCACAACAAATTACAATTGATCATGCAAAATTGTCAACAATGGAGACTGAAAATGGAGTTGTAACACAAAATTATATTAACTCAGTGTACAATAGCCAACCCTATAATAACATAGGTTTCTGAATATATAGAATACATCAATAGGTCGAATGCATAAGGAGGCATCCAAAACTAGCATAAAGCAGGCTTACCCAAAATAGGCAAATCCCCCATAGGTGTAAAAAGCTGATCCCAAATCTGTCATGAGGCTCACGAATTGGAAAGGGCGCATGGGAAAGCTAATGAGTGGTGGAATGGAAGCTCATACATTCTTTTGCATGGAGGAAAGAGTGGATGATGAAAGGGGAATAAAATAGGTTCACCTCACCTAGTCTTGCTTTCCTTATGTGCTTTAAAAACTGAAAAAGCAGTCAACAAAGCAGAAAAAGCAGAAGGGCGCCTAGGAGGCTAGGAATAAAGTAGATTTGATTCCTAAGGATTTCCCAAATGCTACATGAGTCAAATATGGCAAGTTTGACCTCTATGGATAGGCAATTAGCAACTTGAACATGGTGGGACTCATGAACTAGGCAAATAAGACAAAAATAAATGAATTAATGTCTAAGTGGGTAATACTATGGGTTTGATTATTCTACGTATACAAATGTAATTATACCACAGAAGTAAACACATTCATTCAAGGATTCATCATGTTCATCATAATTCATTAAAACAAATACAATTGCAGAGGTAAATACACAAGAAATACTTATCTTGAAAAGAAGCTTGCCGCAACCAGCTATGTCCCTGCAACATTCCACCCAACCATAGGGCAATGTGCTCATCAATCTCTCAACAGCACTACCACCCTTGAGTTGGGCATGATTCCCACAAGGAATAAGGGAACTATAGACTTACACACAACAAGACCATACATCCACAGTCAATCCAACACACAGTTGGGTTTCTCATACTGCTAAGGAAACAAGCGAATAACATATGGACTCCTTGGACTTACTCAACCAAGCCAACAATCACACCCAAACACCGTCACACCATCTAACATATGGGTTTCTTGGACTTACTCTACCAAGCCAATACAAGGATGCACACAACAACAAAATGCACATGCTAGGTATGAAGGAAAACATTTTGCAACCAAAGCTGATTTGGTAAAAGGGAAAACAACCCTATGTTAGCAAATACGATTTCACAAATTTTCCATGGGCATTATAGGGGCAAAATGACCTCCCTAAACCCCAAAATTGTAGATCTATCTTCCTAGGCACTTAGCAACACAAAAAATGAATTTATGGGCATGGAGAAGATGAGGAAACAACATAAAAGTGTGAGGGAAATGCACAACAAACTCCAGCTGCATGAGGGAGGAAAACATGACCTCTTAGAACTCCCAAATCGTGAATTCTTGCTGCACATGCACATGACAACCCAAAAATGACTTCCCAATCATGGAGTAAAATGGAAAAACTGCAGAAAAGGTCGAAGAGGGAGCTCAACAAACATCAGCTGCATGAGAGACCAACATGAATAAGAATGTGTGAGGAATGAAATATGTGGGTTAATAATGGCTTGGGAATGCATTTCCAAGGCTTTACTTGCCCCAGAATTCAAAACACATTTTTCCAAAATGGGTGGTCTTCCCAATTCGAATTTGACCTCCATACCTTTCCCATCCCAAGGAAATAACTTCCCCAACCGATTTCTGGCAGAAATAATTGATTGGCACAAAAAGACAAAATGGGTAGTTGACAATTTTATGGGTTTTCCATTTGACACTTGGATTTTCCCCATTGGCTCAAGGGTTTGAATGTTTTCCCTCCCTATTCCTTGTGAAATCATGCCCCCATCTCTTTCATGTTGCGGTGCATAGCTAGTTGTGGTATTTTTTTTTAGTTTGAATTTTTACATGATGTCTCAAAATATATTGTTCCTGGCTAGCACATAAACCATCGACATCAATTTTAATTGTTGAAACATAAGACACTAAATCGATGGTGGAACCTTTGCCTTTAGCTCTACACCATGATTAAATACAACATTTACATCATATATAATTAAATGCAATAGGGTCAAAATTGGGGTGTTACATTCCACTTCCATTCAAAAACACTATCCTCAGTGCTTTACAAAATTGAACAAAAATGCTACACTGGCACCGCCCTTAGTACTCTGTAGAATTGAAAAAAAATGGATGTGCCAACCACATGGCATCCTCTAGATCCCACGTAGCCTCATCAGGACCGTAGAGCTTCCATTCCTCCTTTATTTGTCCAATGGAATGATTTGGAACTCTTCCAAGTTCTTAATTTCACACATCAATACACACCATAAGGTGCACTTGTAAGAATATTCTTCACTACTGGAAGTTTTCTTCACTTATGGGTGTCCATTCAGACTCTTATCCCTTTCTTTCGCAAAGAAGTGATTGAATGTGCAATCTTAGAGAGTCCTTCTTCTTGGCTTGGAACATTTCCAATGTCCTTGGCAACTAGTGGCACCTATGCTCAAGGCCCGAGAAATGAGTCAATTCTCATGTTAGTGTTCACAAGATTTTCCAAAATCATAGATGAATCACATGCACATGTATATCGACATAAAATCAAAAAGAATTTGCCAAGTGAACCAAATACTTATATGCATAAGTATCTTCTTTTGGCTCCACATGTATCCGACTTAGCTTTATCCAACCATGGTACCCACAAAACCTGCCCCACCCCACACAAGGATGGTACCTCTTCTCTGCTATATAGTCCTTCGAGTGTACCCACCCTTTCAGTGCTCTCTAGTGTGTGCATAAAAAGTTAGCCAATTTTTTGCAAGCCTTGGATCACCTATGACAATATTTCTCAACCGAGATCTAACAACTCCATTCCAGAGCCTAACACCTCCTTTGGGTGCTCACCAAGATCAGGTGCTTCCCTTCCGGGAACCACAATGAATTAAATCACATGTCAGATTCATTCCTATAGGATGCAATCTATAACAATATTTTCAAAACCATGGCTGCATCATATGCTCATGTGTATTTACAAAAAATCAACAACAATAAATGATTGATAAGTAAACCAAATACTTATCTGTATAACATCTCTCAACTGAGATCTAGCAGCTCGCTTTAGAGCCTAACACCTCTTTGGATGCTCAATGGAAGATCTATTCAAGGGCATATCACCTCCTCCAGTGCTTACCAAGATAAGACACTTCCTTTCTAGAAACCATAACAGACTAATTCACATGGCATATTCATTTTCGTAGGATTTATTTCTTAGCAAGATTTTCAAAATCTTAGTTGAATCATTATGCACATGTGTAAATACAAAAAATCAAACAGGATTTTCTAAGTAATCCAATACTTATTTGTGTAGCATCTCTCAACTGAGATCTGGTAGCCCTGCTTCAGATCCTAACACCTCCTTGGGTGCTTAATTATAGCTCTAGCTTAAGGACCTAGCACCTCCTCCAAGTGCTTACCAATGCTCAGGTGCTTCCTTTCTAGACATCATAATACCTAGGGGTTATTCTCTTCACATAGCCCCCACTCTCCTGACAGTCCCCTTATGACGTGAATGTGTGTGGAAGGAAGTCTAACCGGATGTCTTACAACCTGGGCATCCCAAGTGATGCATACCAATGCCTAGCTGGCAGGGGGGGAGAAGCCATGTACCAAGTACATCCTTCTAGAGGAGTCATCTATCCCAAACACATCTTTCCAAGAAGACATGTACCCCAAGTACATCCTTCCGAGGAGCCATGTACATCCAGTACATATTTTCATCATCTCACCTGTGTTATACATACAAGCATGCAATTCATATGAGATGTCGTCATCAAAAAATTGCAATCATAGGTTTTCAAATCTATTCCAAACACATTCCTCCAATAAGTTATGTATCAAAGTACATCCTTCCAAGGATCCATGTACACCCAGCACATCCTTTCGAGGAGATATGTATCCCAAACACATCCTTCCGAGAAGCTATGTAATCCAAAGGCATACTTTCATCATCTCACCTGCGTCACATGCAAGTATGCAGTTCACATGAGATGTCATCATAAAAAATTTAATCATAGATTTTCAAATCTATTTCATGCATACAATAATTCCCAAATATCAATTGATCAGTAACATTGACAGTGAAATCAAATATGAATCTACAATTCTGTCTCCTACAGAATTTAGACTTTTGCAAACATGAGGCCATCCTCATATTGTTTGGCTCTTGCCAGTGGGAGTACTTATCCCTTACACATGATGCCCAAAACCTGGACATCCACATACAACATGTCATCTTGACGCAATTTTAAATCAGCCAAACAGTTACATTTAGCAACAAGAAACTTCAGACATCAAGCAATGCAAGACAAGAATATCCATTGTTAGCATGATTCAAAACCATCACAGGAGATCACAGTCTCCCATAATCAACAGAAAAATTGCAATCTGAAGTTCCAAAATATGTTCTCAGTCATGAGTTTTCCCTCACAATGTCTAGCCTTTGCACATGTCAAATTCTTGCCTCATGTCACCGAGTACCACTTAGACTACCCTGCCCAAGTCATTCTATCTGCAACCTTCAGGAATCAACATCCCAAGCACTCCTTGGACAAACCCTTCACCTATATACATACCCAAATTCATCTGCAGAGTACCCCTCAATTACTTCCTGTAGTATCCTGCAAATCCCATACAGGATCTCACATCTGTCACATTCCTCAATGTGCATACAATTCATGCTCCTTGAGCACTTTCAATACCATTCATAGATGTGTTTCATGATTTTCCTCATTCTCATAATGAATAAGAATGCCATCAAGAATGACAAGAACAACTTGTCTAGATACCTAAAACACCATTCATGGAACATATGAACGTAGCTAGTATGTCTGTGAGACCAAATGGTACCACCTGATGCAAGGCCCTTCTTTTGAAAGTCTTTAGCTAGATTGATACTTGATTTATTCCAGTCCCCATTTTAGCAAAACCGCTAAATCTATATGACTCGGTCAATGTCCCAGTAAGTGCTCTTTCCATGAGTGGACTTCAAGCCTTAGGTAAATTGGATTTCATAAAGATTTCACTCCCATATCCATCATTTAACTGACTTTATAGTTCTCCAGAAAAATAGCTAGGGGATCGTTAGATCCAGATCGGCAATGGACCTTAAATATCATAGGGTGAATTTCATCAAACATCGTGCCCGTTAGGATTTTCTTTCTCCGCGCTATTTCAACCAGTGAAATAGCTCACAACCATTGATCTGCTTTGGGATCAACCTCATCCGTTGATATAGATATATTTTATGGTGATTAATTTCACATTTCGTGGTTGATTCACCTTTTTATCCTTCTCTCTATTAAGTCAGCAAAATTCCTTATGGTTGTAGATATTCTGCCCCTTCAGATCTCTGGCACACGATCTACCATTTTGAGGATGATTTAATCTTGGCACTGTTGGGTTATCTGAGATGTAATTCCAACTTTGTGAATTCCATATTCAACCGTGGGATTCTTCCTATCATAGGCATGAAATTAGGCCTTGCTTACCATTGATCCTTGCAGTGATCGATCGCTAATCTAGAAAACTGAAACAAGGTTATTCTGAACATAATTCATTCATGAAATCCTCAATGGATTATTAATCTACCTCTCATTCGATTGATCAAAGAATTGATCAATCGATCTCTGTTTCTCTCCCTCTCATAAACCTTGATTCACACATAAGATTAACAATCATTAACAGAGGATTCAATTCATGAAATCACACATTTAGACATAATTGAATTTACACAGAGATTATGTCGAAATAGGATTTCTTCATTCACACAATGAAACTATACAAACAATTTTGTTTCAGGACATGCATTCTGATCATAGAAAGACTTAGTATTCCTGATAGCCTCTTCTAGAGTTCTAGGTTTATCAAACTTAATCCTGCCTTTGTAAGCTTGAGGTAGCCTACTCAGAAGATGCTTGATTTTCATTTTATCATTTTTGATGTATCTGGCATACCTCAAAAGTTTCAAGAATTGGTTTACATAGTCCTCCATGGTCAACTGTCCCAATTTCAGATTCAGATCCTTGGATGTTTTGAACTTGCCTCATATTCCCATCCTGATGTAGACAGGTCCTGTGAAAATGGTTTCCTCCACACCCCCAACATTCACGTGGTTTTCCCACAGTTTCATCTCCTTGAATGTTGTGGACTTGAATTTCATTCCCATTCTGATGTGGACAATACTTAATCAAATGGTCTCCTCTACATCCCCAACATTGGAGTGGCTTCCTTGGCTCGTCTCCCATAATTCTGGATGGCTTAGTCACAGCTTGTGACAACTGCCTTTCCTGATTTCAAGAGTGGGAAGGTTTGAAACCTTTCTTTATTTGGTTAAGCTTCACATTCTTCTTGCGGGAAGTTCTCCTACTCCCTTTGGTATTTCTTGTCTGATGCCCCGAGTTTATTTGCCTTTGGAGGTTTGTTAAACTTTGTAGCATGGCTGCAATCAACTGATTTTTCTCTTCAAGAGACTTGATCATCCTTTCATTTTCCTTTCTACAACCTTGCAACTCAACCCTCAGGATCTTTAAGGTAGTGACAATATTTGGGTAAGTCTCTTGATTCCTCTTCCCATCAAATTCCATTTAAGCATTCTTAACCTGAACATCTTCCCCCATAACATCTTCCTCGAGCTTGTAGGGATCTTGTGCATCACTCATGATGTAAATATTCTTGGCGCTGATTTTCTTGGTTGGGCCAAGACCAACTTTTCAACCTACGCTATGACTCTGCAAAATGTGTTTAGGAACACAATTGTTAAATTATAAATTCAGAACATTCTCGGAAACTTATAATTACTTGCATGCATTTGGAAAAAACCATAGATATTGACAACTTGTCAAAGCATATACTTTTCTTTTCACAAGCAATGACTGTCTCAGGGAAACAATGTGGGTCAAGGGGGCTTCTGACACATCGACAAAACTCTGACTTTGCTTCCAAAACATTAGCAAAACTCTTCTAGTTTTTTCGATGAAGAAAAGTCACCAAAATTTTCAACGTGTCGAAAAAATTCTGATTTTTCTTTCGATCGATAAAACTCGCCAAACTTTCTGACATGTCAGAAAAATTCTGATTTTCTTCCAATCGGAAAAACTTGCCAAACTTTTTGACATGTCAAAAAAAATACAATTTTCTTGTCGACATGGAATTTGCAACACTTAGAAAAATTTCTTTCATCGATGAAAACTCAACTTTCCACCCGAGATGTATCGGCAAAACTCACTGATTTTTGCCGATTTTCCAACACTTAAAAAATCTTTCAAAATTTTTCTTCCTCTTCTCATCAACTCGACTCAGCCCTTTCACGCCGACATGCATCAATGCAACTCAGACAGTTCAGCTGACAGGTATGGTGGAACTCAGCCCATTGAGTCGACATGCAATTTTTCCAAACACTTAGAAAATTTTTGAATTTTTTTCTTTTTCTTCCTTCTTTGTCGGCTCAACTTAGCCTTTGACGCTGACACAGTCATTGCAAGCTGCGTCGGCTCGGCTCAGCTAACTCAATTAACATGTGTCGGCTCAAATTGGCTACAGATTTTGAAATAAAACAATTGATCTTCTTGGCCCATTGAGGCCCAATGTTGCAACATAGATCTGATACCACAGTGTCACGTCCCCACCCCTCTACCAGAGAGAGAACGCGAAGTCACGGCTATCAAATCCAGGAAATATATCTCCATGAACATAGTAATAATAAAATGCATTGAACATAAAATGTATACAAATGTAATTATACCACGGAAGCAAACACATTCATTCAGGGATTCATCATGTTCATCATAATTCATTAAAACAAATATACTTGCAAAGGTAAATACATAAGAAATACTTATCTTGAAAAGAATATTCCCGCAACCAGCTATGTCACTACAAGGTTCCACCCAACCATAGGCTAATGTATTCATCAATCTCTCAGCAGCACTGCCACCCCTGAGCTGGGCATGATTCTCACAAGGAATAAGGGAACTACAAACTTACACACAACAAGACCATACATCCACATTCAAGCCAACACACAGTTGGGTTTCTTAGATTGTTAAGGAAACAATCCAATAACATATGGGATCCTTGGAATTACTTGGCCAAGACAACAATCACACCCAAACACCATCACACAATCTAACAAATGGGTTTCTTAGACTTACACTGCCAAGCCAACACAAGGATGCACACAACAACAAAATGCACATGCTAGGTATGAAGGAAAATGTTTTGCAACCAAAAACAATTTGGTGAAAGGGAAAACAACCATTTGTTAGAAAATATGATTTCACAAAAATTCCATGGGCATTACAGGGGAAAAATGACCTCCCTAAACCCAAAAATCGTAGATCTATCTTCCCAGGCACTTAACAACACCAAAAATGAATTTTTGGGCATGGAGAAAAAGAGGAAAGAACATAAAAATGTGAAGGAAATTCACAACAAACTCTAGCTACATGAGTGAGGCAAAAACGACCTCTTAGAACCCCCAAATCGTGAATCCCTACTGCACATGCACAAAACAAGCCAAAAATGACTTCCCATCCATGGAGAAAAATGGAAAAACTGCAGAAAACGTGGAAGAGGGAGCTCAACAAACATCAACTACATGAGAGCCCAATGTGAATGAGAATGGGTAAGGAATGAAATATGTGGGTGAATAATGGCTTGGGCATGCATTTCCAAGCCTTTACTTGTCCCATAAGTCAAAAAACATTTTTCCAAATTGGGTGGTGTTCCCAATTCGAATTTGACCTCAATACCTTTCCCATCCCAAGGATTTAACTTCCCCAACCAATTTTTAGTAGAACTAATTGATTGGCTCAAAAAGACAAAATGGGTAGTGGACAGCTTTATGGATTTTCCCTTTGACATTTGGATTTTCCCCATTGGCTCAAGGGTTTGAATGTTTTGCCTCCTTATTCCTTGTGAAATCATGCCCCCATTTCTTTCATGTTGCAACGCATAGCTAGTTGTGGTATTTTTTTATTAGTTTCCATTTTTATATGATGTCTTAAAATATATTGTGCCTGGCTAGCACATAAACCATCGACATTGATTTCCACACCATGACCACACCATGATTAAATTGATGGTGGGTCCTTTTCCTTTATACCACACCATCATTAAATACAACATTTACATCATATACAATTAAATGCAATAGGGTCAAAACTGGGGTGTTACAATCCAAACTACACACAACACACTCTATTAACAATATTTAGAAGGTATCTATGTGATATTTCCTAGGCATAGTACCTGTTATCTGCTAAATAAATTAATTTTCAATAGGTCAAACTCAGACAATTTATTTTTGCTTAGTAGGGAATATTTCAGGGTATATTATGAAAGATGTTTGGGTGATTAACAAAATTGGAATTCCTGGTGTTCTGTTTTTTTTAAGAAAATTTGAAAGTTTATCTTTCGGTGGCTTAGGTGAACTTTTAAACAGTTCATTAGGCACCGAAAAGCCCAGCTTTCGGCAGCTAACAATTTGGACTTAGGACTGCATTAACCACTGAAATCCTGTTGACATCATTTTTTATAAAATTTTGGAAAGGGAGCTTTCGGTGGCTTAGGAAAACTTTTCAACAGTTCATTAGCCATTGAAAATCCCAGCTTTCGGCAGCTTAACAAGGTGGTCCAGGAAGACATTAACCACCGAAATCTCATTAAACTACATTTTTGGGTAAATTTTGGAAAAGAGGGTTTTGGTGGCTTGGGTGAACGTACCAATGGTTCATTAGCCACCGAAAAGCCTAGCTTTCAACAACTTACAAATTAGATCCAAGATTTCCTTAACCGTCGAAAGCGCCAAAAGAGGAAAACTATTAGCATATCCATCAAAATCAAACTTTGTCAGCATGAGGCACGTCATGATCTAGCACTTAACCATCGAAAATATTGGGGGACTATAGGAAATCATGAATTGGTGAATAAAAGGTCGTTATTGAACTGAAGTGACTGATAGAGACCAAAACCCTAGCTTGCCCTCCTTCTGTCCCACGACTATAGTTGAACCAACATGAAACATCAAGTCCCAGTTAAAAAAAACTGATGTGCTGGCTATCTCGTGGTTCACACCAAGAGTTTACCATCATCTTACTCCAGTACCAATTGATTGATTAACCCCTCAAAATCAGCACCATATCCTCAATACACTCCACATTTCTATGCATGCATCCTCACTACTGCAGGCCATCCCTGAAACCATTGCACTAATCTCCTTCACATAATTTGAATTTTGATTTTTGCAGGTACTAGAAGCACAGTCTGGAGATGAAGAAAGGAGGAGGGCCTGCCCTTGGACATGAGTTAGGTGACATTAGCTATCTTGAGTCACATCCCAAAGTATGCCATTTCTTCAAAGATGCAGGTTGTTACAGGTTATGTGAGGGAATCTAGGGTTCTCACTAGCAGTGGCAGAAGCCTTTTCTCTTTCTTTTGATGGCTCGAAGGCATTGATAGGCAAGGAAGAGTTCCAGGTTGATGAAACCCTAATAGCAGAAGTAGCAGAACTCCCAAGGACTGGGGAAAAATGGTTCAAGACCACAATTACTAAGGATGTGGAATTCAGGTCCTACTTAAAACCTGAACACAAGAACATGGTATGGAAGAAAAGCATCCCATCCACCTAGCTTGAGGAGAAGTGGTAGTAGTTACTAAATGCAATCCTGGTTTATATAACTTGTGAAGGTAGGTATGACAGGGTGATGATATATCACTTTAAATTGATGAACCATTTTATAGGTAGAATCCCTTTAAACCTGCCTTTCTACCTCCATAAAATCCTAACCAAGATGGCCCACCAGGTCAAGGCACAACCCACCAAAATCATAGGAAGGTTATCTCACCATGTCCTGATAAAACTCATTGTCCAAGAATTGGTGCAAATAAGAAACATAGCATGGACACATTTCTTATTATGGAATGAGTTTGAAATAGGATTACAGCCAGAAGACAAAGGAAAGTCCCCTTCAAAGAAATCCAACACTCCCAGGAGTGGCAAGAGGAAGAGGACGGCTATCTCACCAGTGACAGTGGATTAGGCTTCTCCAATTTCTAAAACCAACCAAGCCAAAAGAAATCTGGACTTCAGTGGAAAGGAGAAGGAGGCCTCGGCACAAATTGAAAATACACTTAACCTACCCTACTTAGATTCAGAAGAAGAATAGGAGCAGGGAGTTGAACTAACCAAGCAGGTTGCAACATAACATGAGGATTTTCCCTCACCAACACCAAGGGAAGTTCAGGATGAACCAATGGCAGAGACTTCCTCAATCAAACCTAGGTGTCAGAGAGTCAACCAGTTACTAGAGAAAATACATGAACTAGAGGTCTTAGACAGAGAGATAAAAAGAAATAATGCAATATTAACCAAGAGAAATACTGAGGTTCATAATTCTATTCTAGAAATGAGAGGGATGGATGTCATGCTGAAAAGGAGAAATCTAATATTTATGAAAGACAACTCCAAGCTCTACATAATGATTAGGCTGATGAGGTTGTAGAAGAAAAACTCAAACCCTAGCCCTCAAGCTCATCTTTCAATAGAAACCCTAGTAGAGGAAGCAACAAGCTTGCAGGATCCTGAGGAAGCTCATGATTTTGCTGCTTTATCAAACCCTATACAGGTTGAAGAAGTACCAGAAGGACAGGAGTAAAGTGTAAAAGGTTGATTAATGGCTAATAAAATTTTGTAGAAAACAAAGCTTTCGGTGGCTTAGGCGAACGTAGTAGCTATTCATTAGCCACCGAAAGCAGAGCTTTCGGCAGCTTACAAACCCAGGATTCTGCTTCCTTAGCCACTGAAAGCACAAAAGGGTGCAGAAAGATATGTTTACACACAGAACTAGCTTTGGCGGATACTAACACCTCAGGGGTGAATAATGAAGCTGAAAATTGATGAAAAGCACCAGTGGAGGGGGTCTGTTCCAGTTTTGAGGGTGCTATCAAGGAGAAATGGGCCACAAACCCTACCTGTCTTTAGCAAACCATGGCTAATCTGTCAGCTAATAGGTTATAGCTCTACATCAGTAATCACTACAGTTATCAAAGAGTTCAATAAGTGAACAAGGGTTAGAATTAGATAGACTAGCACTTAGATTAGGGTTTTTGGCCTAAATTTTTGCAAAACAGTTATGTTATCTATTTTTAGAAAATCAGATCCAACTTTTCAGGATTTGAATATTTTTGTAAAGGCTATAAAGGCTAAGACTTATTTGGAAGCAAGGGTTCGACTTTGGAGACTTTTAGACCCTTATTGTTATCAAGCTTCTCATGTTATTCATCATTTATTATAAGCTCTTTTTCCGTTATATGTTCAGGTTTATCCCAAATTTTGTCAGGAGGTTTATCCCAAAATTTTCTGAGTTGGTAAAGCACATAACCTCTATGTTGAGGAAGGAATTTGAAATCAAATGGAAAGAGAAAGCAAGAAACTCTTTTGAAGACATCAAGAAGGATATCATGGAAGCTCCCACTCTGATTAGTCCATACTACACCAAGGGTTTCTACATTTTCTCCTTTGCATCCTATGACATAGTGGCAACAATGCTGTTACAAAAAGATGTTGAATGCCTTGATCACCCCATTGCCTTTTTCAGT
This sequence comes from Pseudotsuga menziesii, assembly GCA_001517045.1. NCBI lineage: Eukaryota > Viridiplantae > Streptophyta > Pinopsida > Pinales > Pinaceae > Pseudotsuga > Pseudotsuga menziesii. The sequence continues at coordinate 30,287 of LPNX010983375.1, read as the reverse complement.
AGGACACTGAGAGATGCTGAATTGAAATATGATCCTATTAAGAAACATGCCTATGCTCTCTTCAAGTCACTAAAGGCCTTCAGAATTTACATTTTACACGCAAAGGTCCTAGATTATGTTCCTTCAGCTGTTGTGAAGGTTTTTTTGACACAACCCGATATTGATGGAAAGAGAGCCAAGTGGGTGGAAAAGCTGATTAAGTTTTACATAGAAGTAAATCCTACCAAGTTGGTGAAAGGACTAGGCCTAGATAAGCTTATGGCAGAAGAAAATTATGAGCTACTAGGCATGAATCTCATTGGCATAATCTCAACCAACTTACAGACTGAGGTAGTAGCAGAAACAGTAGTAGAAACAGTTGAGGAGCAGCATGATAGTCAACAGGTAGCTGAGAACTTGTCCTCATGTGAGTGGTACTTAGGTATTATTCATTTCTTGAAAAATTTAGAAGTTCCCCCTAGACTCAGTCTAAATCAGGCACGAGCTCTTAAGCTTAAGTCTGTTAAATTTTGTGTGATTGATAAGTTGCTGTATTGGAGATATCTTTCTATTGTTTTGCTGAGATGCTTAGATAAAGAAGAGTCAGTCTAGGTCATGCATCAGTTTCATTCAAGTACATGTGGGGGTCATCATTACTGGAAGATGACAACCCACAAGATTATGAGGGATAGGTACTATTGACCTGTTCTTTTTGCTAATGTATGTACCTTTGTAAGAGCCTATGACAAGTGCCAAATATTCATAGGAAAGCAACAACTCAAATCCTTGCCCCTTAGACCTATTGTAGTGAATGGTCCTTTCCAGTAGTGGGGTCTTGATTTCATAGGTGAGATTAATCCTTCGTCAAGTGGTCAGCACAAATGGATCCTAGTAGCCACAGACTATTTCACCAAGTGGATAGAGGCAGTCCCTATAAGGAATGCCACTCATGAGGTCATCATGAGGTTTTTATATGAGAACATCTTTATCAGGTTTGGCTACCCAGTGAGGTTAGTGACTGATAATGCACCAGCTTTCAAATCTAGGGCATTGGTTAACATGTGTGAGTCAATGGGCATTCAATTGGTGCATTCCACTTCCTATTACCCTCAAGGAAATGGCCTTGCTGAGTTATCCAATAAAATCCTGGTTAGAATCATCAAAAAACTATTGGAGGATAATAAAAAGAGCTAGGATTCTAAGCTAAATTTTTCTCTATGGGCCGATAGGGTGATTGACAAGAGATCCATAGGGACTTCTCCTTTCAAGTTGGTTTATGGTACCGAGGCCATTTTTCCCATTCAGCTGATTCTTCCAGTTGTAAAATTCTTTTAGGAGGAACAGGATGAACCAAATGACATGGTGAGGAGGATGTTGGATTTGGTGGAGTTGTAGCAAGTCAGGGAACAGGTGATGTAAAAATCAGAAGCTCATCAAAAGAGGATCAAGATTATTTTTGACAAAAGGGCAAAGGTGGATAACTTTCAGGTTGAAGATTAGGTTCTCAAATGGGATACTGTCAGGCAAGACAAGAGAAAGAATGGAAATTTTGACTCTCTGTGGATAGGCCCTTTTGTGATAGCTCAGGTGCAGTGGAACAACACCTTCAAATTGCAAAATCTGCAAGGAGAGGAGGTGTTTGATGGCCCAGTTTTTTGAAACTTTATTTTATCTGAGGCTTTAAGGCCTTGTTATTGTAAAATATTATTTAGTTGATTATTTTTGTTTTACAAAATAAGACTCCATTCCCAATGGAACAGTAGAAGATAGGTTTAATTATTGTTTTTCAGGAAAGGCATTTTGGTCTGGGGTTCTTGGGACCTCACAGGGAGTTTCCCATCCCCGAGTAGGAGCCAGATGTTATCTCCTAAATAAATTACTTTTCAATAGGTCAAACTTAGACAATTTATTTTTGCTTAGAAGTGAATATTTCAGGGTATATTATGAAAGATGTTTGGGTGATTAACAAAATTGGAATGCCTGGTGTTTTGTTTTTTTTTAAGAAAATTTGAAAGTTTAGATTTCGGTGGCTTAGGAAAACTTTTCAATAGTTCATTAGCCATCGAAAAGCCCAGCTTTCGGAAGCTAACGATTTGGACTCTTGACTACGTTATCCACCGAAAGCCTGTTGACGTCGTTTTTTATAAAATTTTGGAAAGGGATCTTTCGGTGGCTTAGCGAACTTTTCAACAGTTCATTAGCCACCAAAAAGTCTAGCTTTCAACAGCTTAACAATGTGGTCCAGGAAGACATTAACCACCGAAAGCTTGTTAAACTACGTTTTTGGGTAAATTTTGGAAAAGAGGCTTTCGGTGGCTTGGGAAAACGTACTAACAGTTCATTAGCCACTGAAAATCCTAGCTTTCAATAGCTTACAAATTATATCCAATATTTCCTTAATCGCTGAAAAAGCCAAAAGAGGAAAATGGTTAGCATACCATCAAAATCAAACTTTGTGAGCATGAGGCACGTCATGATCTAGCACTTAACCGTTGAAAAGATTGGGGGACTGTAGGAAATCATGAATTGGTGAATAAAAGGTCATTATTGAACTGAAGTGACTGATAGAGACAAAAACCCTGGCCTTCCCTCCATCTGTCCCATGACTATAGTTGAACCACCATGAAACATCAAGTCCTAGTTAAAAATAATTACTGTGCTGGCTATCTCGTGGTTCACACCAAGAGTTTACCGTCATCTTACTCAAGTACCAATTGATTGATTAAACTCTCAAAATCAGCACCATATCCTCAGTACACTTCACATTTCTCTTCTTGTATCCTCGCTCCTCTAGGCCATCGTTGAAACTAGTGCGCTAATCTCCTTCACATAATTAAAAATTTGATTTTCGCAGGTACTAGAAGCACAGTCTAGGGATGAAGAAAGGAGGAAGGATTTCCCTCAGACAGGAGTTAGGTGACATAAGCTATCTTGAGTCACATCCAAAAGTATGCCAATTCTTCAAAGATGCAGGCTATTACAGGTTCTGTGAGAAAATACAGGGTTCCCACCAGCAAGTGGCAGAAGCCTTTACTCTTTCTTTTGATGGCTCTAAGGCATTGATAGGCAAGGAAGAGTTCCAGGTTGATGAAACCCTAATAGCAGAAGTTGTAGAACTCTGAAGGATTGGAGAGAAATGGTTCAAGCCCACGATTATTAAGGACATGGAATTCAGGTTGTACTTAAAACCTAAACACAAGAACGTGGTATGGAAGAAAAGCATCCCATCCACTTGGCTTTAGGAGAAGTGGTAGCAGTTACTAAAAGCAATCCTGGTTTATATAACCTATGAAGGTAGGTTTAACAGGGTGATGATATATCACTTTAAATTGATGAACCATTTTACATGAAGAATCCCTTTAATCCTTCCTTTCTACCTCCAGAAAATCCTAACCAAGATGGCCCACCAGGTCAAGGCACATCCCACCAAAATCACAAGAAGGTTATCTCACCATGGCATGATAAAAATAATTGTCCAAGAATTTCTGCAAAGAAGAAACATAGCATGGACATATTTCTTATTCAAGAATGATTTTGAAACAGGCTTACAGCCAGAAGACAAAGGAAAGTCCCCTTCAAAGAAATCCACCACTCCCAGGAGTGGCAAGAGGAAGAGGAGGGCTATCTCACTAGTGACAGTGGATCATCCTTCTCCAAATTCTAAAACCAACCAAGCCAAATGAAATCTGGACTTTAGTGGAAAGGAGAAGGAGGCCCCAGCACAAAGTGAAAATATACTTAACCTACCCTACTCAGATTCAGAAGAAGAACAGGAGTAGGAAGTTGACCTAACCAAGCAAGTTGCAGCAGAACATGAGGATTTTCCCTCACCAACATGAAGGGAAGGTCAATATGAACCAACAGTAGAGACTTCCTCGAGCAAACCCAGGTCTCAGAGAGTCAACCAGCTACTAGAGCAAATACAGGAACTAGAGGTCTTAGACAGAGAGATAAAAAGAAATAATGCAATATTAACCAAGAGAAATACTCAGGTGCACAATTCTATTCTAGAAATGAGAGGGATGAATGTCATGCTGAAAAGGATAAATCTAAGATTTATGAAAGACAACTCTAGGATCTATCGAATGATCATACTGATGAGGTTGCAGAAGAAAAAATCAAACCCTAGCCCTCAAGCTCATCTTGCACTAGAAACCCTAGCAGAGGCAGCAACAAGCTTGCAGGATCCTGAGGTAGCTCATGATGTTGCTGCTTTATCAAACCCTATACAGGTTGAAGAAGTACCAGAAGGACAAGAGTAAAGTGTAAAAGGCTGATTAGAGGCTAATAAAATTTTGTAGAAAACAGAGCTTTCGGTGGCTTAGGTGAACGCAACAGCTGTTCATTAGCCATCAAAAGCATAACTTTCGGCAGCTTACAGACCCAGGATTCTGCTTCCTTAGCCACCGAAAGCACAAAAGGGTGCAGAAAGATATGTTTACACATAGAACCAGTTTTGGCGGATACTAACACCTCAGGGGTGAATTATGAAGCTGAAAATTGATGAAAAACACCAGTGGAGGGGGTCTGTTCTAGTTTTGTGGGTGCGATCAAGGAGAAATGGGTCACAAACCCTACCTCTATTTAGCAAACCGTGGCTTATCTATTAGTTAATAGGTTATAGCTCTACATAAGTAATCACTACAGTTATCAAAGAGTTCAATAAGTGAACAAGGGTTAGAATTAGATAGACTAGCACTAAGATTAGGGTTTTTGACCTAAATTTTTGCAAAACAGTTATGTTATCTATTTTTGGAAAATCAGATCCAACTTTTCAGGATCTAAATATTTTTGTAAAGGCTGTAAATCCTAAGACTTATTTGGAAGCAAGGGTTCGACTTCGGAGACTTTTAGACCCTTATTGTTATCAAGCTTCTCATGTTATTGATCATTTAATATAAGCTCTTTTGCCATTATATGTTCAGGTTCCATCTCTTTTCTGTTCTGTACTTGTGCTTGAATGTATGATTCAGGTTTATTCTTTTTATCTAATACCAGATAGCTGTCATCCTATCTATGTGTGGATGAGTTGAATTGCAAGTATTTTTCCTTGTTATGATTAGCCATTCATATGTGATTGCTTCATATAGGAATCTGCCAACATAGTAAGTTCTTCCTTTATTCACCCTATTATCAACCCTCTGAACATTGGTGGTTAGAAGCCTTATATTTTGATTGGGTTTTATGCATGTGTTGAGTGTGTGAGGTCCTTTAGGTCATCTGACTTGATCCATTTAGAAAAACCATTAAAAACATTTAAGTTACCAGGCATACTTGAGCTACAACCTAGAGGAGTTTCCTGGAGTGATAACAGTACCTTTTATGGTAAAGCACATTTTCGAGCTCACCCAAGGGTATCCCATCGTAGTCTATAAGTTCATAGGATCCTTTCTCTAAAGCATGACTTACAATATAGGGCCCATGCCACATGGATTCTAATTTTTCGCCTCCAAATTTATTGTGTTTTATTATTATCATATGTCAGGACCAAATCACCTTCATTAAAGAGGCGAGATTGAATGGATCAGCCGTACTAATATTTAATTTGTTGCTTGTGCACCTCATTAGCTAAGGTTACATCTCTATGAGTTTTATCGAGTTTGTTCAAGTACAAGAAACGTTCTTCCTCCATAGTGGTATTAGGTAAGAGTTCCATGTCAAGATTTAGAGAAGGGATCTCACATTTGATAGGAAGAGTAACTTCCAACCCATACACCGGTTGAAATGGTGTAAAGTTGGTGGATGTTTTGATGGTGGTCCTATAATCCCATAATGCTAAAAATAATTGCAAATTCCAACTAGACTTATGTCATGTACCCATACCCCATCATTATGTGCAATTAAATTTTTTATTGAGAACCTTCACTGTTCATCGAAACACATGGCATGGTTGTGAACCACATCTCAACAATTCCATCACTGTCATGCTCTCTCATGTATTCCATAGATCAGTTCAACAATACGCAAGGAAATATCTCAAAGGATATCGGACGATGGAGAGAAAACACGATGAAATCAACGATCGTAAACGATCACGTAGACCAGATCTAAATCTACGGTTTAGAATTCGCCTGCAAAAATATACGATGCAGAAAGCCCAAGATGTAGAGTCGAAAGTTACACAAAATATCGATCTCCCTATCTGCATCCCACATCCCGCATCGAAAACAGATCAACGACGGAGAATCATCCCGTGAAGATTGACGGTGCAGAAACTTTGACTTGTAGGATTGGGAATTACGGGAGTTCGCGACACCGCGATGCCACATCGCGCATCCCATATCCCACAACTTGTGGAGAGGAATTTGTGGAAAGAAATCTATAGAAACCAAAATATGCTATAGGTATCCCACATCCCACATCCCGCATCTTGCAGAAAGGAATTTGCGAAAGGGAATTTGCGGAACCCATAATCTACTAAATGGTATTCCACATTCCGCATCTTGAAAACCTGCAAATTCACGCAAAGGAATATTTCTAGTAGAAAAATGGACTTTTTTACTGAATTCTTGGTTTGATTTGATCATTCAGGCCATTCCTAATTTGGCCCATTTACCCTGCAACTTAGTTTGAAATGCATTGATGCCTATGATTGTAGTTATTCAAAGGAGCAATGCATCAATTCAACACAACAATATATTCATCACATCCATCAAGAAATTATGAAAAACAAGAATTATAATTGCAGAGAATAACATAATAACATAGACAAGAACACTTATCTTTGAACAGAACTTTTCCCACAACCAGTTATGTCGCTGCAACGTTCCTCCCAACCATAGGCCAGTGTGCTCCTTAGTCTCTCAACAACACTTCCACCCCTGAGTTGGGCATGATTTCCTCAAGGAATAAGGGAACACTAGCAGAATCATACATAGCCAGGGTGCAATAACACTCAACCAAGCCAACAAAATTGGGTTTATCAGGCTGTATGGGAAAAAATCCCAACAGATGGGTTTCACAGGCCACTCTGCCAAGCCATCTCACAGTTGGTTTTCACAGACTGTTCACAATCAAGCCAACATTCACCTTAAGGACCAGTCAAGCCAACATATGGGTTTCACAGATTTTTCACAGTCAAGCCATCTCGCTACTAGGTTTATCGGGATAGCTATCCAAGCCAGCATTAGTAGTCGGGTTTATTATACTGTCCAGCCAAAGGTTACTTACCAGGTCAAGCACAACAAGACATAACCAAGCCAACAGATGGGTTTATCAGGCTGCCAGCCAAACCATCTTTCCAGTTGGGTTTATCAGGCCTCTAAGGAAATGGACAGGAAGAACTGTTAAGCAAGTGATTTCATCTACAGAGATAAGAACACCTTCACAAGAACTATTTGTCCTGGCTTCCCTACTGGCTATACACCCAACAGAAGGAAGTGTCCCCTTCTCTGCTCCACAGTCCCTCAGGCTACACCTTCCCTTCCAGTGCTCTTCAGGATGTGCATAGTAGGTTTACCAGCCACTCTTATCTTATTGTGAGGTTCCACACTAGGTATATCAAGCACATTCTACATCTCCCCCATTCCTAAGACTTATACATAGCTCAGACTTGAACCAAAATGCACCACACATAAACCACAGGGAGAATCTACAACACAGGTTTACTTTGGACATGAGTAACAGGGTCTCATGCACTTTGTAGTCTCATACAACACTGCAATGCAACAATCAAAGTCTTTCCAAGGGGAATACACTCACAGAATGCGAAGGGTACATAGGTAGAGCTCTGCTGCTACCACATTGTCACTAAACACTTGCAAAGCGCGAAGGATACTCATAGGAAGACCTCAGCTACCAAATAGCTTCCCATGAATGGGGAATGGAGATTGATCCTTGAGCTCGAACAACCTAAGCTAGAATAATTATCCTACAACTTCAAAATCGTGAGAGTAAATCCCTAAAAACATGAAATTGTGGGTGAACATTGGCATACGGTTCTGGTGTTTCTTTTCCATGCAAGTGAAACACGATATCCCAAAACTGGGCGCTCTACCCAATTTGAAATTTCCCATACCATTCCCTTCCAAGCAATAACTACCTCAACCATCTTCTGGTAGAATAAATGGTTTTGGAAGAAAAGAAAAGAAAGAGGGTAGTTGACAGTTCTGATGCGTTCTCCTCATGATTGATGAATTTTCCCCAAATAGGTTCAAGGTTAACATTCCCACCCCCATTATCCTTAGTAAAATCATGCCCCCATCTCATTATTCATTGCATTGACATAGTTGGCTATGGGTTTTCATTATATTGCATATTTACGTGTTGTTTACAAGCGTGCTTGACTTAGCACAGAAACCATAGGCATCAACCATGATCGCCTATATACCAAACATCAATCAATGATAGGGCCTTAGCCTTGAGCTCCTTGTCATGATTCTATATAATATTTACATCATATAAATTAATGCAATGGGGTCAAAAGTGGGGTGTTACATTCCCCTCCCCCTTCAATAGCACTGTCCTCAGTGCTTACAAAATTTGAACAAAATACTATACTGGCATCGTCTCAGTGTTCCACAGACTTCAACAAAAATGGATGTGCCAATCACATGGCATCCTCCAGCTCCCATGTAGCCTCTTCAGGATCGTAGTGCTCCCATTGCACCTTTACCTGTCCTATGGATCGATTTCGGAGCATGGTGACCTTCCTGTTGAGGATGCGCATTGGCTCAATTTGGAACTATCCCTTGGGTTCCACCTGAATCACATCCCAACTTATCACGTGGTAAGGGTCATGTATATATTTCTTAAGCAAAGAAACATGAAAACATTATGAGCCCTAGTGTTAGCAGGAAATGCAAGTCTATATGCAATTGGCCCTATTCTTTCAAGCACTTCAAAAGACCCACAATATCTGGGGGATAGTTTGGCACAACTTCCTAGCTTCAAGGAACTATTCTTTTCCCTCACTCCGATGTAAACATGATCCCCAATGCTGAACTCTCTGTTCAACCTATGCTTATCAACATAGTGTTTCTGTCTATCCCGAGCTGCTTTCAGATTCTTCTTGATCTTTACAACCTCTTGCTCCATCTCCTTGAGCAATCATGGACCAAGCACAACCCTGTTCACTGGATTATCCCAAGTCACTGGTGTCCTACATCTCCTACCATACAAAGATTCATATGGAATCATTCCCAAGGATACTTGTTGTCCATTATTATAGGAAAACTCTACCAGGTGTAAACAATCTTCCCACTTGGTAGGTTTGGAGATCACATACATGCGAAGCATGTCTTCCAACACTTGCTTTACTCTCTCTATCTGCCCATCGATCTGAGGATGGTAAGAACTGCTGAAGTTAAGCTTTGTACCCAAATCTGCAAACAACCCCTTCCAAAAATTGGAAGTGAACTTGACATCTCTGTCAGAGACTAAATCGTTAGGCAATCCATGCAATTTGAAAATCTCCTTCATGAAGATCTTTGCAATGTCATCCATCTTATGCGTAGACTTAACCGGTGTAAAATGTGCTACCTTTGTCAACTTATTCATCGCAACCATGATAGAATCATGTTGTCTCCAAGTCATTGGAAACCATGTAATAAAATACATGGAAATAACTTCCCATTTCCACACTGGAACTGGAAAAGGCTACAAAAAACCTGCAAGGTGTTGATGGTCAAACTTTACCTGATGATATTTCAGGCCCCTAGAAATGTATTCAGCCGTGTCCTTTTTCATACCTGGACAAAAGCATTTCTTTCTAGCTGTAGCAATTGTCTTTTGGTATCCTGGGTGACCAGAGTATGGAGCTTGATGGATCTTGTCTATAACAACTCTCCTCAAATCTGCTACATTTGGAATGTAGACTTTGTTCTTATAAGTAAGAAGTCCATCTTCTTCCAACTTATATCCCTCATACCTCTTCTCAAGACTTCGATGCTGCAATTTGTCCTTAATCTACACATACATTTCATTTGTAATAACGTGGTTAACAATATGTTGCCCCAACTCTGATTGAAAAATACTAAGAGATTCCACATGCATTTCCTGCTTTTTCCTATTGAGTGCATCAGCTACCTTATTCTCTTTTCCTTTTATGTGCTTTATTTCAAAATCAAACTCACATAAAAATTCCAGCCATCTAGCTTGCCTAGCATTTAGTAGGCTGATCAAATAAATACCTCAGACCGCAATGGTCTATCCTTAACTCAAACCTTCTGCCCATCAAGTAATGCCTCCACATATTGAGAGGATGTACTATAGCTGCAAGTTCCAGATCATGAGTGGCATAGTTCTTCTCATGATCCTTCAATTTTCTTGACTCATAACATATAAAGTGGTTGTCTTGCATGATGACTCCTCCAAGCCCTTGACCACATGCATCTGTACATACCACACAATCTTTCTCTGGGTATGCAACTTTCAAAACTGGTGCACTAGTGAGAAGTTTTTTCAACTTCTGGAAGCTTTCTTCACACCTCATTGTCCATTCAAACTTTATTCCCTTCCTTTGAAAAGAAGTAATGGCATGTGCAACCTTGGAGAATCCTTCAATGAATCTCCTGTAGTATCCTGCAAGTCCCATAAAATATCTTACATCTGTCACATTTCTTGGAGTAGGCCAATTCATAATGGCTTCTATCTTTTCAGGACCCACTACTATATCTTCTTCCAATATAATGGGACCCAAGTACTGAATTCTATCTCTATAGAAATCACACTTGCTCAGCTTTTCATATAGCTGATGTTCCCGGAGCAATTGTAATGTCAATCTCAAATGCTCTTCATGTTCATTCTCATTCTTAGAATAAACAAGAATGTCATCAAGGAAAACAAAACAAACTTGTCCGAATACCTGCTGAAGACACTATTCATAAGGCACATAAATGTAGCTAATGCATCTGTGAGACCAAATGGTACCACTACAAACTCATAATGTCCATATCTTGTTATGAAGGTTGTCTTATGAATTTATTCATCATTGATTCTCACCTGATAGTACCCTGACTTCATGTCAATCTTGGAAAATACCTTTGCTCCTCTCATTTGGTCAAAGAGGTCATCAATCCTAGGAAAAGGGTATTTGTTCTTTACTATGACTTTGTTCAATTGTCTATAATCAATACACAACCTGAGTGTACCATATTTCTTCTTTACAAATAGAATAGGTGCTCCCCACGGAGACACACTCGGCTTGATATACTTCTTTTCCAGCAACTCTTGCAGTTGCATCTTCAGCTGTAGCATCTCTGGAGTACTCATTCTGTGGGGTGTCTTGGAAACTAGTGCTGCTCCTGGCACAAGTTCAATGGTGAAATCAATGTCCCTTTTTGGAGGAAGCCTTGGAATCTCATCAGGAAATACATCCTTGAATTCCTACAACACTTGAAAGTCCTCTAACCTAGGAGTTTCACTCTCTGGTGCCTCCAAAATATGAGCTGCATATAATTGGAAACCTTTCCTACAGAACTTCTTCAACTACATTGCGGAAACCTGCCTCACAAAAATAACCTTCGAAATGCCCTTCACAATACTTGAGTTTCCTTCTTCATCCAGGCACTCAAAATCCTTGTTATAGCAGTCAAGCTTTACTCTATGAGCTTCTAACTAATCCATCCGAATGAGGACATCATAGGAACCAAGGGGTAGAGCATTCAGATCTACACATGTGGCCAATCCATTCATGTCTAATTGACACTTCTCCGCCACTTCACTAACCTTTCTCTTAGTTGCAGTAGCTAGTTGAACTAACCAAGATTTGCTATGCCTTACTTTCTTAAAAGCACAAACCTCCATTACTCTAGGGGTAATGTAACTATGAGTAGAACTAGGGTGAATCAAAATAGAAACAGATTGCTCAGCAATAGTACCTGCAACTTGAACCACCGTTGACTGGTGATTTTCCTGGCGGTCCTCCAGTGCTGCATAAATCCTAGGGATGACCCTTGCCACTTTATCCACTCTCTGCCTCTTGAAGGTTGTAAGCTGACCTTGCACTCTCATTTTTGAGTGGGCAATTCCTACGCATGTGGGGTCCTCCACATCTCCAACATTGGAGTGGTTCTCTAATATGCTGTGGATCTCTCTGCCTTTCCGCTGCCACTCTAGTTGGATACTTTTCAGTTTGGGACGGTTGCCTTTGCTTATTCCTAAAACTAGAAGGTTTGAAACCTTTCTTCCTCTGGTCCGACTTCTCATTATTCTTGTCTTTCCATGTCTTATGGTAATCAGGTTTTCCTTTGTTTTTCTCATAGCAATACTTGGCCTTCCTAATTACTTCTTCAAGGGTTCTAAGTTCATAAAACTTGATTCTGTCTTTGTAAGCCTGAGGCAACCCACTCAGAAAACGCTGGATCTTCAGTTTTTCATCTCTGATGTACCTGACATATCTCAACAGTTCTAGGAACCTGTTCATATACTCTTCCATGGTCTGCTGTCCCAATCTCAGCTCATGGAATTCTTGGATATTGTCATCATAGTACCTGTCAGAGAGATATTTCTGCTTTAAATACTTCTGGAATGATTTCCATTTAAGTTTCCTTTCATTGATCTTCCTGACTTACTTGAAGTGCTCCCACCAAATGGATGCCCTTCCATTTAAAGTGAATATGGCAATCCTTGCCTTTAGGTTCTTGGAATAATCTTGAACTCGGAAGCACTTCTTTATTCCAAGAATCCAAGCTTTAGATTCTTGTCCAGTGTTCACCTCACCATCAAACGTAGGAGGTTTAGCCTTCTTAAATTCATCCTGAGAGGGATCTCTATGGTGCATCCTTTTGTTTCCCTTGCCAGAAGAAGAGCTTGAATCCCCACCCAATTCTTCTTAGTTAGATGATCTACTAGTAGTACTTCTTCTTTTGGTACTATTCTTACTACCTTTGAGTTTTACTATACCCTGTCCAGAGTTCATCATTCTTTGCAAGTCTGTCAAACTCTGCAACATGGCATCATTCAACTGATGCTTCTCTTCCTGAGCTTTAATCAAGCTCGTTATAGTAGCTACAATATCTGGCGGTGTCTCTTGGAATCTCCTTCCATTAGACTCTATGTCATCATTCCCAACTCGGACATTTTCCCCCATGGCATCTTGTGCATGCTCGTAGGATTCTCGAGCATCATATCCGAGATGGGTTCTAATGGTTGAACCACCACTTACTTTTCCCAAAATATACTATGAATCTGCAAACGTGTTATTAACACCATTTGTTAGACACACAGTAATTCAAAATCAAAACCATTTACTTACTGTTACCTAGCCTATCTAAGCCCAATGCTGTAACCGACAGCTTGGATACCACACTGTAGTGTACTACAAGTTGACATTAGAGGTATCCTTGACTGGTTTTTGGCCCATCCAAGAATGCTGCAACTGACAACTCTAATACCATGCTGTCACGTACCCATACCCCATCATTATGCGGAATTAAAATTTTCATCGAGAACATTCACTATTCATCGAAACACAGGGCATGGTCATGAACCACATCTCAAGAATTCCAACACTATCATGCTCCCTCCCGTATTCCATAGATCAGTTGAACAATCTGCAAGGAAATATCTCAGAGGAGATCAGACAACGAAGAGAAAATGCAACGAAATCAACGATCATAAATGATCTCGCAGACCAGATCTAAATCAACGGTTTAGAATTCATCCACAAAAATCAACGGTGCAGAAAGCCTGAGATGCGGGGTTGGAAGTTACACAAAATCTTGATCTCACTTCCCGCATCCTGCATCTCACATCAGAAATAGATCAACGACAGAGAATCATCCTGTGAAGATCGACGACGCAGAAACGTTGACTTGCGGTATTGGGAATTACGGGAGTTTGTGACACCGCGATCTTGCATCCTGAATCCTGCATCCCGCAAGTTGTGGAGAGGAATTTATGGAAGGAAATATGTAGAAACCAAAATCTACTAATGGTATTTGGCATCCAGCATCCGGCATCTTGCGAAAAGGAATTTGTGAAACGAAATCTGTGGAACCCAAAATTTTCTAAACCGTATTCTGCATCCCGCATCTCGCAAACCTGCAAATTTCTGCAAAGGAAGATTTCTAGCAAAAAACTGGACTTTCCCATTGAATTCTTGGTTTGATCTGGTCATTCAAGCCATTAGAGATCTGGCCCATTTACCCTGCAACTTAGTTCGAAATGCGTTGATGGAAAACATACATAGATGACTATGATTGCAGTTATTCAAAGGAGCAATGCATCAACTCAACACAACAATATATTCATCACATCCATCAAGCAATTATGCAAAACAAGAATTATAATTGCAGAGAATAACATAATAACATAGACAAGAACACTTATCTTTGAATAGAACCTGTCCCACAAATAGCTATGTCACTGCAACATTCCTTGTAACCATAGGCCATTGTGCTCCTTAGTCTCTCAGCAACACTGCCACCCCCGAGCTGGGCATGATTTCCTCAAGGAATAAGGGAACACTAGTAGACTCATACATAGCCAGGGTGCAATAACACCTATCCAAGCCAATGCAATTGGGTTTATCAGGTTGTATGGGAAAACATCCCAACATACGGGTTTCACAGGCCACTCTGCCAAGCTCTCTCACAGTTGGGTTTCACAGAGTGCTCACAGTCAAGCCACCATTCACCTTAAGGACCAGTCAAGCCAACAGATGGGTTTCACAGGCTGTTCACAGTTAAGCCATCTCGCTACTGGGTTTATCAGGATACCTAGCCAAGCTAGCATTAGCAGTTGGGTTTATCAGACTGTCCAGCAAAAGGTTACTTACCAGGTCAAGCACAACAAGACAAAGCCAAGCCAACATATGGGTTTATCAGGCTACCAGCCAAGCCATATTTCCAGTTGGGTTTATCAGGCCTCTAAGGCAATGGGTAGGAAGAAATGTGAAGCTAGTGAGATCATCTATAGAGCTAAGAACACCTTCACAAGACCTATCTGGCATGGCTTCCCTACTGCCTAAACACCCAACATGAGGAATTGTCCCCTTCTCTGCTCCATAGTCCCTTAGGCTACACCCTCCCTTCTAGTACTCTTCAGGATGTGCATAGTAGGTTTATCGGTCACTCTTATCTTATTGTGAGGTTCCACACTATGTTTATCAAGCACATTCTACACATCCCCCATTCCTAAGTCTTATACATAGATCAGAACTGAACCAAGGTGCACCAGACAACAACCACAGGGAGACTCTACAACATAGGTTTACTCTGGACACGAGTAAAAAGGTCTCATGCACTCTATAGTCTCATACAACACTGCAACGTAGAAATCATTGTCTTTCCAGGGGGAAGACACTCGTAGAATGCAAAGGGTACACAGGTAGAGCTCCGCTGCTACCACACTGTCACTAAACACTCACAAAGCACGAAGGATACTCACAGGAAGAGATCAGCTGCAAAAGAGATTCCCATGAATGGGGAATGGAGATTGAACCATGATCTCGAATGTTCTAATCTAGAATAATTATCCCACAACTTCAAAATCATGAGATTAAATCCCCAAAAATGTGAAATCGTGGGTCAACACTGGCATACGGTTTTGGTGTTTCTTGTCCATGCAAGTGAATCACGATATCCCAAAATTGGGTGCTCTTCCCAATTCGAAATTGCCCATACCCTTCCCTTCCAAGCAATAACTACCTAAACCACCTTCTGGTAGAATAAATGGTTTTGAAAGTGTTAAGTCATGAAACTTGTTTTCTTTAGTCTTATATTTTGCTTGTGATTTTTGTTTTAAGCTTGCTCATTTGCTTACTTTTAGGAAATTTTGGTTTAAAATGAAAGTTTTGATTTTTGCTTTTAGGTTTTCATTATGTTTTGTTTTTATTATGGTTCTGAAGGGTTCTATAGGACATATCTTGATTAAAGGTTTCAGAAATAACACTAAGGTCATAGTTTACCATATAAACCTTATTCAAAATGGAATTATTGGCTAAAAAGCGCCAAATTTGATTTTAAAACATTCTTGTAGCACAACAGCTAAAATTTTACACTGTAGCGCTACAAGAATATCGCGGGCGCTAAATTTGTTGGTTTTTTACGCCAAATTCTCCCATGATTGTGCTCCTGGATGACTAATCACATGTGTAGACAGGTTTGATATGTGTTTTATCAGAAATAATCATGCAAACAAGTGTGGTCTATGACGCGAAGGAGATCATGGCAGACAGAAGTTAGGGCTTAGCAAATCATGACAGATAGAGGAATGAGCCGAGATTTATGGGAAAGAGGTTCTCTACATAGGCATTACGAAGCTGCAAGCGAAGTGGAATGAAGAAAATTGCTAAGAATCCAGAATTTACAGTTAAAGAAGGAATTTAGGGTTTTCTCAGCACGACAATTGGAAGCAAGATGAAGACTTGATGACACCTGGACGGTTAAATTTGACATTCAGATAGTCCAAGGATCAATTTTAAACACCTATAGCAAGCTGGGAGTGAGGTATTCCATGTAAACTTGGTCGTGGCCTACTAAATTGGGGGTTTTTCCATTAAGGCTTGTTATGTTAAAATGATTAAATAAAACATAAATTCATGTTGTTAAAAAGATCCCAATGATGAGAGATCAGTCTAAAAGGTTTTTAGACGTTTTGGCAAATGATAAGTTGAAAAACAACAGTTAAATTAAACAAATTTCCCTGTCAAGACCAGCAAATATGGTAAGGTGAAGGTCTGTACTGTTTGTGGTGACTAGGGTTTCACATATTTACTTATTACCTGTAATCAATGCAATGAGTTAGCTGAGCATGTCTATTGCATGCAGACCTTGTTTGAGTATGTTCCAAAGGTTGACTGGTTTTGTGCTGAATGTAAGTTGAAGCAGAAAGTTAGCATACATAAGATTGCTCTCATATCATCTCATCTCCTAGTGAAACAATCACAATCTGAATCTAAGAAGTGAGCAGTTGAGAGCACTAATGCAGAATCCTTATTGCAAAGAGATAGCTCATTAGTGGTATTAGAAGGAGCCAAGGGTGCTATTTGTGCAGAATCACAACACATAGATGTCTCTATGCATTCCAGAGACGGTCTGACATTTAGATGAGCATATTGGATGTTAGTTAAGTTCAACAGTAGTTTTGTTAAAGTATTTTGGTACTGTGTTTGGCCTAAATTACCCAATCCTGGTGCAAAACATTTCCTACAATGACAATAGAACAGACTGTTAAAAAATTGAGAGAAAACAACTAAGGAAAATCAAAAGAAAACTGACTGTCAAAACTCTGAAAACTTGAAGGAAAAAGGGTTGTTAGGTCATTAATAGGGTTTTAAAATCACATAGAAACATCATTCAGCCATTGGAAACTAGATGAAGAAGAGTGGGAAGACCAACAAGGCTGAGCCTACTGAGCTGAATTGGATTGACAAGTTTCTAGGTTGTGCAGAGCTCTTTGAGAATGCTGGGTGGTTGGACTTCTTTAAGAAGATTGATGGATATAACACCGAAGTCTCTCATGAATTTGCTAAATTTTATAACCAAGATATGGTATCATTCGAGACTCTGAAGTTCAAATTGACTTTGGAGTTGGTGGCTAAAGAAATAGGAGTGAAGAATGAAGGAGAGCCCTGGTTCAAAAAGGTGCCATTTACCTTCAATGCCCAAACGGTATCTTTTACCTGGCACTATTCCAGACTGGAGCAAGGGAGTGCTCATCCAGAATTTTAGAGCTGAATGGGTAGAGCCCATTAACATTCTACAAAGCTACATAACTTGTGAAGGGAGGTATGCTTTTGTCTTCAAATATCATTTCAGGTTCTTACAGCACCTTGCTGGTGAATCAAAGATGAGTCTCCCTTTCTTCTTGTTAAAGAGTTTGTAGAAAATATCAAGCAGGATTAAAGAGCATCATGACCACACTGAACAGTCCATTTTTCATCATGGATTGATCAAGTTTTTTATCAGCACTATTCTACAAAGAGAAGGGAAGACTTGGGACTACTTCCTTTTTTGGTCTGGGTTCCAAATTAACCAGGAAGGACAGCCTACCAAAAAGCATGTTGATAAGGCACAAATCCTAATTAGAAAATTAGGACAAAAGGTCAAGGCTGAAGATAAAAAGTGTGCCAAGATCGAGGAAGTGGTAGAACCTTCAAAGGAGGATTATGAATCTTAGTAGCCTGCAACTGACAGTAAGGGCAAAAGTTTGTTGTTTATTAAAAAGAAAACCCAGCCTGTGCAAAATAAGGCACCAGCAGAAATACTCATGGATGAAAAAATTGTTTTCACAGAGAAGGTTGCAGTAGAGGAAGAAGATACTAAGGTCCAACAAAGAATCCCAATAACCATTCTATCTGAAGATGAAGGATATTTGTTGGAAGGAGATGAGGTGACTATCAGTGCTGAAACTAGGGTTGGCACACACAGGGAGTTCTCGAGTCAAGAAGATAAGACAGTCATGCCAAAGAAAAAGAAGATCAAGTTTAAAGCTATGGAGTTTGCCTTAGTTATGCATCAAGAAAAAACTTTGAAAATGGTGGGAGAGCTTGCCCCAGGATGGAGACCCAAAACTCGATCCAAAAACAAATTGAGGCTGAACATGAAAAAGATACTAAACCCTAAGTTAAACACAAAGGCAGTAACTGTGCTTGATACTTCTTCTTCAGATGAAAAGATAGAATCTAGCAAAGATGATTGCAAAGGAAAGAAACCATTGAAGATAGTAGAAGAGTCCAGCCTCACCGAAAATAAACTATCAGCTGTGTTTTTGGAATTAAGAGGTGAAATGTTGAAGGAACAATAGAAAGAAGAAATGGAGGCTTCTTATTTAGAAAATAAGTTGGTAATGGATGAAAATGCACCTGATGAAATAGACAATCAAGAAAATCCAAATGTTCATGGTGTGTCTACAGAGCTGCTGCCTGAGGATGAGAACATCTTCAGAAAGATGAACATCCCATGGTTTCCTAGTGAGATACAGAATACAACAGCAGGCAAGGTTTTTGACTCAGAAAAGGAGAATTTGCAAAGAACCATCAAACAGTATAAGCATCAAATGGAGTACATGCAAGAAACAAATGATGGTTTAATCCTAGCTAATAGAAGACTGAGGGAGGACTTAGAGGAAGTAAATGATCATTACCAAGAGCTTACTGCAATCTCCAGGGAGGCCCTAAAAAGGAAAAGAAGCACACATCTACAGTGTGCAGAATTGAAACTGACTATCAAAATCCTACAGCAGCAGAATAAGGAGCTTACAAGAAGGATGAAAGATATGGAAGCTGAGCAGTAGAAAGCCAGGAAAAAGGCCCAAGATTTAGATGGAATAGCTTTATTAGTAGAAGCTTCTAAAGACCTTTGAGTATTGTTAGTTTAGCAGTTACTTGTTATGTTTTATTGGAAAAATACTTTATTTTGTAAATTTTAATTTTGACATTATCCTATCGATGAGTAAGCTAAAAACAGTCTGGGATACTTATCATTTCACTGGTTTAAAGAGGTGAACTTAAACCAACACATCTTTAAGGCTACTTTTCACCAGTTTATCACAGTGGCTACTAGGGGAGTTGGAACTAGAAACAGACCTACTTCACCATTGCAGTTGGGTGTTACAGATCCTGAACAGATATTGAAGACAGCAAGGAAGATTAGAAGGTCTCAGTCATTACCATCCCTATGTAACCCTAACTAGTTGGGTGGTTCATCACATTCAGCTGTGTTGAGAAAAGAAGAAGAAACCTCACCTTGGTTAAAGCCTATGTTCCCTAACAGTAGTTTCAAAGTTTTCACTAATCCACAATCCTTCAAAAAAGCTAAAAGAACCTCTCCTGTTAAGATACCTCTTTTTCAGTTAAAAGTAGGTAAAAACCCCTTTCAGCCAGGTTCCAGTCAAACCTCTTCATCATCAAAGTTAGTCAGTCCAAAAATGGCAGCCCAAAATCAGCCTATAGACATGATGGACCGAATGGTTGCAGCCAGGTATGCACCATTGGTTTTGCTTCATCCTATAAATGCACTACCTGGAGGTGAATATCATAAATATTTTCCTAGGTTTAATGGACAGGGGGAAACTACAGCTGAAGAACACTGGGAAGCTTTCCTTAGTTATGGTTTTTGGGGCGCGTGCCTTAATGGTCACTAAGTTTGGTAACTCCACGGTTTTTGTGGAAGCTTGTAAGCGGTGTTGTGACTCAAAATAGTCTTAGGGGTGTCGGGGTTGAGTGAAATCCCTCTTTTTTGTAATTATCCATAATTTTCGGGTGTAAGCCCATGATTTTGTAATAGTGCACTTGTATAAATGGGCACTCATGTAAAGATGTCAAGATCATATAATGAAATGATGATCGTATGATACGAAGAAGTTAGATCTATTTTGGGTTTTAAGGTCAAGTCCTAGCTGTGTGCGTGGACGACATCTGTAGCTGTGTGCGCAGAGGGTTTTTGTAAGGAAGGAACTGCAGCTAAGTGCACAGTTAGACTTGAAGGATGGATCTGCTACTGAGTGCGCAGATCAGAACTGTTGATTTGTAAGAAGTGGAATAAAATCGCAGTTTTGTGGACGTAGCCCCTACACTGGGGGTGAACCACGTTATATCTTGTGTTGTTGTTATTTTGTGTGGTTTCTGTTATGTTTTGATGCTTTTGATAAGTAGGTGAATGTTAAAGTAAGATAACTGTTAAATATTAACTTCGCTATGAATTCCCAGTTAAGGGTTAAGCAAGAAAAGTCTTTTATCTAACTGCGAAGCTAATTAAGTGAATATCGAAGCTCTATTTGGTATAAATATTTGTTGTTAAGGATAAAGGTATAGTAATATCCCTCTTCTGCTTGCAGAAACCTAATTCTGCGGCACCCCATAGCTGTTTCGGGTGAGACTGCAACCTGTTCCCAGGTTGTTGCCGAAAGGGCCAACACTGTGGGTCTTTTGTTGGTGCGAAGTTAATGGTATAAAACTCGGGTCTGCACTATAGCCCAACAAATTGCTTCCGTTGCTGGTTGAACTCAGTATCTGCTTTAAGAGGGATCTACGTCATACCTGAACGGCTATGTTTTGGAGGCCCTCAGTAAAATAAATCGGTGATTGGGTTGAAGCTACCTATCAGAAATTTACGAAACAAGAAAATAAGGATCCTTGTCGTAGCTTAGATAAATTCTTGCAAAGGTACGTTTTTGTTGATATTTACAAAATTTTCTTTGGTAGTATCCACATAGAATTGCACCAGTGATTATCCAGGTTGACAGAGAGAAAGACCAACTTCAAGGAAGATCAGTTTCCTAACTGGACCCCCGCAAGAATTAACATATTGAAAAGAGTGAACAATGCGATATCACGAGCTGTTGATTTCTGGACAACGCAAACCCTTGAAGCATTTGTGACGGAGTTTGCCATAGACATGAGTACTTCCTTCAGCGAAGCTGAACGATAGTTTTTCAAAGGACCAAGGGGTAAGTACCTAAATTCATTTAGTCTGCAAATTAAAATTCTCTTGGCTGAGAAGGGCATATTGCTTATAGAATCAGATTGCTAGATTTATTTTTACTAACCTATGTTTGGAAGTGAAAGTAACTTTGACGAGCAAAGTGGTTTGCTGCGAAGCGGGAAAATATACAAGAGAAACCTAGAATCCTATACCCTAGGCCAGAATACCGATTATACGCAGAATACCCTGAATCTGAAGAAACCCCTTTTGTTAGAAACCCTCCTATAACTCCGCAGTGAAGATCTGTTAGCCCTGAGAACCCATCGTAGTATGGAAGTAACCCTAGCCTGAGTATTCCTATCACAGGTCAGTCTACTCCAGTAAGTTCTCCCCCCCCTCAGTCCACTATGGCCCATATGACTGATGATATCAAACTCCCATTCTTCAAAGGAATTGGATCAGAGGATCCAGAATAGTTTTGGTTTTTATGCGCAGCTGTGTGGATTGCTAGGAACATTTTGGATCAAGATATAAGAAGAGCGTAGCTGGTCACTTCTTTTAGAGACCGAGCTTTGACCTGGTTTATGAATTTTTCCAATACTCAGAACCATGTCTTGGCTGATATTAAAATAGTGATGATCAAAGATTTCAAGAAGCCTAAATCAGAGTCACAGTGTATAACTGAATTAAAAGAGATTCAGCAGAGGTGAGGTGAATCAGTTTGGGACTTTGATAAGAGGTTCAAAGTTCTGCTAGATCAAGTTAGTTTCACTACTGGACCAGCGCAGCATAAAGAATGGTTCATTGCAGCCTTATTACCTCATATCAGAATTCCACTCATGCAACAGAAGGTTGCTGATCAGCAAGAGGCTTTGGATATTGCCATGAAACTGGAGACAGCTCCTGTCGAAGATAATTCTGGCATAGCCCAAATACAAGCCCAGTTAGCAGAAATGGCTTTGGAGCTGCGTGACATGAAAAAAGGGAAATATATTCACGAAGAGGTGTGGTGTACACGATGTAGGACAGAAGGTCATGAGAAGGAACAATGTCCTGTGCTAAGAAATTACCTGAATACTGGTGCGCCAAACCCATTTAACCCTAATGTTCTATATTGTGAGATTTGTAGAACAACTAGCCAGCATCAACCTGAAGATTTCTATCTGCTACAAAGATATGTGCAAGTACCTAAGAACCCCTATTGCAAGTTCTATAAGTCAGTTGGACACAACGAAGAGGAATGTCATAGCTTTGACCTTATGAGAGAGCGAACATATGATGCTTATAGGGTACAAAACGATGCACAAGGCAATGATGAATATGGTTACTGTGGCAATACATCAGGTCGAGTTACTTTTGGAGGTCGTGGTCATGGTGGTATGCCTGGAAGAGGTTGAGGCCAGGTTGTGTGCTATAACTGTAATCCGGTAAGACATCTAGCTAGAAACTGTTGAAACCCAACTACAACATGTCATTATTGCAGAGCAGTAGATCATGTCATTGAGAAATGCCCACAGCTGATAGCCAAGATACAAGAAAGAAATAGTGCTCCTCCTCAGAATATTCAGATGATTACTATAGAGCAAAGACCTGTCCTAGCCATTAACGTTGTTACCAGGAGTGGAGCTATGACACAAGTGCAGAATAAGGATAAATAGCCTGACGAGGCTTGGGTTTGTAAGACCCCAGAGAAAGTTCCAACCTTCGATGTGGGAAGAGAAAAAGAAACATTTATGGAATCCAAAAAAGACTTTGTTGATCCAAGCACAGTAGTAGCACCTGCGCAGCAACATCAACAGCAGTCACAGTCTCAAGAAGCTTCGACAGATAAAGTAAGTACACTGTCGACATTTTTACAGAGTTGTATGAATCTCTTACGAAATCAGAATGCTTTAAATGAGTTATAGAAAGTTATTGCTTCTTGCGAACCTCAGCGAAGCTCTAGTAAAGAAAAAACTATCAATAGAGTTAGAAGAACTAGAAGAGAAATGAGATTGCATTCTCAGATAGGAGACTATGACATGAACGATATCATTTTAGACCTGGGATCGGAAGTAAATGTCTTAACTAAGCAGACATGGGAACAAATGGGAAAACCTATCCTTGAATGGTCCCCTATATAGTTGAGATTAGCCAATCAGCAGAAGATTGTGCCCCTAGGAAGATTCCCTAGTGTCCTAGTAGACATTGATGGAGTCAGTACCTTAGCAGATTTTGAAGTCATTGAAATAATTGATGATAGCAACCCCTATCCAATGTTGCGAGGAATTGAATGGGCAATAGAGAATTTTGCAGTAATCAACCTTAAGAACAGGCAGATGAATTTTGAAGGAAAAGGCTTGAGAGTCATAGTACCCTTGGACCCTTCTCAAGGAGAAAGGTACATAGAGCCAGTCAGAGATGAAGATCAGGATATTCTGGATCATATCTACAACATCACAGCCAAAGAAGAAGACTATGTTAACCCTACTCCTGAAGGTATAATGGACTGGAAGTGTGATACTTCTTGCATGACTGATTCAGATGAAGGTTTAGAGAATTGGCAGAATAGACTTTATGAACTACATGGACATCGATGTGCAAGAATTACCCAGTCTCTTAGATGGCTTGGCTCACAGACAAGAGTCTTACCTATTTGTGATGGCTTGACAGACCCAACAGATTTTATTGTGCAATTTTCAGAGTAGGTACCAAATTCACAGAAAATGCAGACTCTAGATTCAGTATTAAGAGCCACAGCTGCTAGATGCTGGAATGGTCATAAAAAGTACATTCATAGTTGGGAAGCTTGTCAAAAGTCCCTTCGCTTGAGATTCAAGGATCGACCTCAGGAGGTACGAAGCAGATTTAATGGTAAGACTAGCCCTCAGGAACATTTGGAGCAATGTTACGAAGCATGGAAGCATGTACCTCATGAAGAATGGGTACATAGGTTTGTGCACACTCTGGAACCTGTAGCAAATAACTGGTATGCGGAGGTGGAGCTTCGCCATGGTACTGTAAGTTGGGATAGTCTTGTTGATAGTTTTGTGCTTACATTTTCTATTAATGAGGTTTGTCTTGCTTTAGACGCAGCTATTAGGTTGATCCATACTAAGGTGTTTGATGATAAAGAAATAGCTGAGTACCAACCCGATTGGAAGGAACAAGAAGCTAATGCAGTAGAATGCTATAACCTCGCAATTGACGAGGATGATGACCTGCGCAACATAAACATTCCTGAGTTAGAAGGACACTGTGAAGTCCATGGACCAGCAGTCGAAGCACCAGAAGTGGCTCAGCCCTTGAAGACAATGCAAGTAAACATTGGGTCAGAAGAAATTCCTAAGTATGCTACTATTGGATATTATTGGGATGAAGAAATGGTAAGCAAAGTGACCCAACTTATCCATGGGTATCATGACCTATTTCCGACGAAGTTCTCAGAAATGAAAGGTATCCTTGGTGATATAGGAGTGATAAAAATCCCTTTGAAACCTGATGCGAAGCCTGCCAAACAGCACCCTTATAGGCTGAACCCCAAGTATAAAGAAAAAGTCAGGATGAAGTTAGAAAAGATGCTCGCTACAAGAATCAGTGAGGCTGTCTAAGAAAATATGTTGTGGTATACGGATGTGTCAAAGGTCCCTATTGTGGCGAAGCTGAAGTTAGTGGTTGTGCCGAAGAAGAAAGGCGTGTCGAAGCCTAACATGCGACTGTTGGGAAAAATTAGACTTGGCGGCGCTGGTACGTTAACTACATTAACTACCTGTAATAATGAGATTTTGGAAAATCTAGCGCCGTTTGGACAAGATCTCTATCAGATTTTGTGTCTTCAATGCACAGTTATGACATATTTGATCGGTGGATTCTATAAGAAGACACCCAGGCCTGCAGAAGTCGCATTACGCATTTTCTTGAGTCTTACAATTGAGTCCATGTCAGCTGACCGCAAAGTTCAGGAACTGTTGAGAGAATTTGAATAGAAGGGTCTGCAGAACCTTATGAGCAATCCACCTACATCTGTACCTCATGAAGAAACTCCCTCAGCCGTGACTCAGCCAATGCAGACACAATCCACCAGGAAAAAATTTAAACCAGAAGTTCGTTCTAGGAGGAACGAAGACAGACACAAGCAATCATGGAAAACACCGGAGGATCCCAAGATGAACCCTTCTGGCTCAGCAGAGATCCCACTTGAAGGTTTTGAAGACTTTGGCGAGGTGGAGAATGTTGCATCACACTGGCCCCCTGATCTTATGCCCATTCAACCAGGAGTTCAGCTACCTCGACAGACAAAAAAGTTCACATTACGTACCCCTTCGCTGCCACCGGGTGTGCAGTTGGTCGGGACAATGACAGGGAAAGTAGATCGGCTCAAGTACACTGACCATGATACAAATGATCATGCAAAATTTCCACAGTTCGCACCTGGGACATACTTGCACTCTGTCCACTATTCGGAGACTGGAGTGACATTATTAGAAGCGAAATAGTGGGCTGCTGGCTAAGACAAAGCAGGCTTGCTGAAAATGCTGAACGTCCCCCACTTCGGTCGCAGCACGCCAGTTACAGAGGTAGTCAAGAAATTATTGGTGTTGGTGCATGATGGGCACCTATGGATCAGAAACTAGAAAATTACCATCAATGGAGAGCTGGTTAATAGGATCACAAGCTTGTCGAAGGAAGGGCCTGATCCTAGGATCGAATTCATTGGGAAGCACAAAGACATGAAGCTGGCGTAGTATATGAAGGAACTCTTTGGGTTAACAAAAGGAAAGAGAGGGTATCAAACCTCGACTATTCAGGATCAAAACATTCACTTCACCGCAGAACTGCTAGCATGCAAGCTAATGCAGAAGTGTAGACCAAATGAAGTATATGCACCAATTGTCAGTATTGCTGCGAACTGTGCCGAAGGCTACAGTTACAACTGGGCAGCGTACATTGCTAAGGAATTCCTTGAAGATGTCCATGACGCATAGGAGAAAGGTAGACCCTTTCACTATTCATGGCTGATAGTGCTTAATGCACTGGTAGGATGGAAAGAACCTACCGAGGCGCAGTTTGTTGATGTGCCTCCGCATATGCCTAGCGCAGCAAGGTACGCATCTCTATGGGTGTTGCAGGATAAAAGATTCTAGCAAATGATGAACTACGTGTTCGCCTTTTACTCGATGAATATCTCATATGAGATTCTGAAGACGCCGTGACTCAATAATGAGCTCTTTTCTCAGTATGCAGGAATAGCCAACTTCAGGGCTGACATGCATCATGTGTTTATTCAGGCCTGCGCAGATAACAAGCACAAATGGTCAAAGTTGCCATATGTGGTGAACGAGGAAGACATCCTCGCAATAGTCAAACTGTGGCTGGCTGAATGGTTGAAGGATGCAGGGACAAAACCTAACATTCCAGTCCCTCTAGTCACTAATGTGGGCACAGGCCCTAGTCACACATAGCAGAATGACCCACTTGATGAAAGTGAAGAACAGAGTGAATCGTAGCAGAGTGAAGGTGACCAGGGTGGAGATGACGGAGATGAAGACGAAGAAGAAGATTCAGTCAAAACCATCTCAGACCCCAATCGGCTAGATAAGCGCAAGTCACCAGAGGCAGAGGAAGTGACCAAACCTCACTCCTGAAAGAAAACGAAGGCATCAAAAGGTACAAATATCATCGAAGAGTTCGCCATGATGATGGAAGAGCTTGACCAGGCTCTGACAAAGTCTACAGAAGCACTAACTAGCAAGTGGTCACAATTTGCAGCTATGCATCTTGATGCCCTCACCAACATAACATAGTGAATTTCAGAACTAAAGGAGTTAGCAGAAAAATCCACGACTGGTGCTACAACAAGTAGTGTCCCAGTAAGCGCGCAGCTAGACACAAGGCAATGGCCAGCCAGAGATAATAGAGGACAAGTGTCAAGTGCAGCCCTCATAATAACTGACGTAGTGTCTTGCTGAGAGATGAGCATGACAGTCGGGATAGATTACACCAAGTTTTCTATGACGAAGCTGCATCTCTGTCAATTAGCAATCATGAAGGAGATCCAAGCACGCACTACTACATTTCGACCAAAAATCCGACGGCAGAATTGTCGGATTTTCAACACTTCCCTGTCGCATGTACGACACTTTGATTTTTTTTAAGCGTCGGAAACTTGTCGTCGGTTATCCGACACCTAAATAATCGTCGGTTAAGCGACACTCACCTAACCGTCGGTTAAATCTAAAGCGTCGGTTAAGCGATAGAATATCTTCGACGATATTAAATTTTTTTTGAAAAAAATAGCCTTCATGTCGTCGGTAAAGAGACAGATATTAAGAGCATGTGTAGGATAAGCGACAACTATCTCCGTCGGTTAAGCGACAGATTTCAAAAAAAGTGTTGGATAAGCGACAGATCTCAAGAACAAGCGTCGCTTAAACGACATTAAAATCTGTTGGTAAAGCGACGAAAATCAGCTTTAAGCGTCGCTTAAGCGACAGGAAGAACTGTCGCTTAAGCGACGGCAGTGGAGGTTTTTAAAAAAAAAAATATTTCGTTTTTGTCATGAAGTAATCCAGCCTGGGCAGCATTTTCAACAAAGGGCAATGCAATTTCAGAATTTCCAAATTGCTTAGGTTTCGATTATCACCCTCTCTTCCAATTAAATGAAGTTCATTGAACCAGTTTGCGCTGTTTCCATCTCCAAGACAAAGCATCCCATTTCTCTGGTGTGCTTATTATTATCTGGCCCTTTTCAAGGAGCTTCAAATTAGTTGTAGATTCACCTGTCATCTCAACTACTTTCAGTTCCAATCCTTTGCCAAATTTCTGCTCCCAATCCTGATATCGCTCTTTGGAAAGAGCTTCTATAGGAGCAATATAGACACATCGAAATACACTGTCTATGCCTTTTTGATGCAATTGTAGTAAAGCAAACTCAGCACAGATAGTCTTACCGCTACCACCGTTGCTTCCAGTTTCTGGATAAGGAGCTGTGTTCTGCATACAAATCGAAAATTGTGATTTCAATTACAGTTAAAAAAACACTAGCCCAGATATGGGGACCTAAATAACAAAGTCATTTTTCTGA
>LPNX010983365.1:65148-75781 GCA_001517045.1 Pseudotsuga menziesii | reverse complement strand
ATGAGTTGTATTTTGTGTTAACTTCTAAATCCTAAAATTTCACATTGTACACATGATATAACACATTTTGTATACATCTAATCTACACGTTTTACAGGTTGCACACTGTTTACATTTGTATGTGTGTGTTTGTTTATTTAAGATAGTGTGTTTATGCTTGTATTTTGACATGGAAATGTATTCAATATATTTATTGTGTTGACTAGTTTGTTT
The DNA here is from genome assembly GCA_001517045.1 of Pseudotsuga menziesii. Lineage (NCBI taxonomy): Eukaryota > Viridiplantae > Streptophyta > Pinopsida > Pinales > Pinaceae > Pseudotsuga > Pseudotsuga menziesii. Next base: position 75,568 of record LPNX010983365.1, on the reverse strand, counting down.
GAATTATGATAAGTTACAATGTGCTTGGTATATTTATTTCTAATTCATACTAGTGCACATTAAACAAGATATAACCACATTTTGTATATACCTATAATTTACACTATGTACACATTGTGCATGTGTGTGTTCCCTTATTTTAAATAGTGTGCTTGAAAAAGCTTGTTTTTTTACTTATGCTTGTATTTTGGAATTGATTATTGACGTGGAATTTCTAAATCATAATTCCTACATTACACATAGCATAAAAAAAATTGCATACATATAATTTATACATTTTACATTTTATGTATATGTATGTGTGTTTGGTTTTTGGTTATTGAAAGTAGTAATGTTTGCTATACATGTTTTTATATTTTACATGGAATTGTATTGGGTATGTCTTTTTCATTGATTATTGAATTTGAATTATGATGAATTTTATTTTGTTTTTTATATTTTAATTTCTAAATCATAACATTATACATTACACATGACATAACACAATTTGTACATGGACGTAAGTTGTACTCTATACACTTTATGGTGTATGTTTGTGTTTGGTTATTTAAATTGGATAATATTATTTGCTATACAATCACAGGTTATCTATGATAGGATAGGTTAGTGTAGGATAGGTTTGGTGAGAGTAGCGTAAAGTAGGGTAAACTCAAGTGTCACCATGTTAGTGTATGCTAAGGAGTGTTATGTTATTGTAGGTTTGGCTAGGGTAGGGTAGGGTAGTCTACTCTAAGTTATGGTACATTATTATACAGTAAGGTAGTTTAGAGTGGGTTAGGGTATTTCTAGGCTAACTTAAGATGGGGTAAGGGTAGAATAGGTTAGAGAGTGTAGGGTTATTTTTGATAAAGTAGACTAGGATAGGTATGTTAAGGTATGGTAGAATAGTTTAGTCTAGGGCAGTGTAGAGTACATTAGATAATGTAGGTTGTGTAAGTTATGTTGGGTTAGTGTATACTAGGATGTGTGTCTTAGTACATATTAGGATAGTAAGTATTGTTAGGGTAGGATAATGTAGAGTAACGTAGACTAGGCTAGGTATGAAAGGTTAGTTTAGAATATTATATTAGTTTGTGTAGGATTTGATATGGTAGGGTATGAGAGACTAGTCTAATTATGGTATATTAGTCAAGAGTAAAGTAGATTAGAGTAGATTAGGTATCTGTAGCCTAACATTTGGTAGGGTAGGTTTATATAAGATACGGTGGACTAGGTTAGGTCTACTAAGGTAGGGTAGAATAGGTTATGCTAGGGTAGTGTAGAATACATGGATAATGTAAGGTGTGTAAGGTATCTTAGGTTACAATATGCTAGTTGTTAATGTTGGTTATGTTAGTCTAGGACTGGTAGGGTGAGTTAGTATACAATATCCTAGATTAGGTTGTTAGGTAAGGTTAGTTTAGGGTAGGATATATTAGTTTATGTGGGACAGGAAAAGTTATTGATAATATTGGGTAAGGTAAATTAATGTAATAGAGAAAGTAGTTTAGGAATAGTAGCACTATAATATGTTAGCATATGGTAGGGGAGGGGACATATAGGTTAAAGTAGCATAGGATAAGGTATTATTTTATAGTTTAAAATAGGGCGGGGTAGAATAGGTTATGCTAGGGTAGTGTAGAATAGATCGATAATGTAGGGTGTGTAAGGTATCTTAGGTTACTATATGCTATATGTCAATGTAGGTTAGGCTAGTCTAGGATTAGTGGGGTGAGTTAGTATACAATATCATAGATTAGGTTGTTAGGTGAGGTTAGTTTAGGGTAGCATACATTAATTTATGTGGGATAGGAAAAGTTATTGATAGTATTGGGTAAGGTAAATTAATGTAATAGAGAAAGTAGTGTAGGAATAATAGGGCTATGATATGTTAGCATATGGTAGGGAGGGGAGAGATAGGTTAAAGTAGCATAGGATAAGGTATGCTTTTATACTTGAAATAGGGTAGTGTAGGCTAGTGTGTGTAGGATAATCTAGTTTAGCTCAATGTAGTTGTAGATTAGACTAAGTAGGCTAAGTTAAATTAAGCTATGTTAGGCTATTCTAGATTAGGGTAAGGTAGTGGTGCAATATGATAGGGTGGATTACGTTAGATAGGACATGTTAGGTTTATTGTTAAATAGGTTTATGCAGATTAGGCTATAGTAGTTGTGGGGTAGTTTTTAAAATAGGTTAGATTAAAGTATGGTAGATTATGCTAGGGTAGTGTAGAATAGATGGATAATGTAGGGTGTGTAAGGTATCTTAGGTTACTATATGCTATATGTTAATGTAGGTTAGGCTAGTCTAGGATTAGTAGGGTGAGTTAGTATACAATATACTAGATTAGGTTGTTAGTTAAGGTTAGTTTAGGGTAGGATGTATTAGTTTATGTGGGATAGGAAAAGTTATTAATAGTATTGGTTAAGGTAAATTAATGTAATATAGAAAGTAGTATAGGAATAGTAGAGCTATAATATTCTATCTAGGAGGGGAGATATATGTTAAGGTAGCGTAGGATAAGCTATGCTTTTATAGTTTAAATAGGGTAGTGTAGGCTAGTGTATGGAGGCCAATCTATTTTTCCTCAACGTAGTGGTAGATTGGACTAAGTAGGATAAATTAAATTAAGTTATGTGAGGATATTGTAGATTAGGGTAACATAGTGGTGAAATATGATAGGGTGTATTACATTAGACAGGACATGTTAGGTTTATTGTTAAATAGGTTTATGCAGATTAAGCTATAGTAGTTGTGGGGTACTTTTTTAAATAGGATAGGTTCGAGTAGGGTAGATTAGGATAGGGAAGTGTAGTTGTATGCTAGTATAGGGTAGATTTGACTACATTACGATACGATAGGATAGATTAAGTTACATAGGGTGGGTTAGTGTATGCTAGATGACCCAATATAGGGTACAAGATAGGTTTGGATAAGATAGTGGAAACATTCAATACTTAAGGTAAGTTGGGGTAAGTTCTGTTAGGTTAGTTTATACTAGAGTGTCATGTGCTAGTGCGGGATAGGATTAGCGATGATAACTATGATAGATTTTTTTAGAGTAGGGTATATTGTGTTAGGTAGGAAAGGTTCTCTAGGGTATGATCGATTAGTCTATGTATGCTAGACTAGAGTATATTAGGTTTGGTATTATGTATTAGGCAAGGTAGGGTGGGATAACGTGTGTTTGTTTAGTGTATGCTAGAGTGTGTTGTCTTAGTTCAAGATGGGTTGTGGTAGGGTAGGTTAGTACACAATAGCTTATATTAGGTTAAGTAGGTAAGGTCACACTAAGGTAGGATAGATTAATGTTTATGATAAGATAGGTTTGATTACGTTAGTTGAGGTAGGTAAATCTACAACATAGTATATTAGGCTAGATATGTAATGTTAGGGTAGGATAACTTCAACTAGAGTAGTGGATGGGAAGTATAGAGTAGAGTAGATAGGGTAGCTTATGCTAGGATATGCTAATGTATAGTAGGTACACATGAGATAATATAGGCAGTGTAGGAAAATCTATGTCAGATTAGGCTAATTAGGATATCATAAGGTAGTGGTGGGATATGGTAGGGAGAGGTAGGGTAGTTTACCCTATGATAGGGTAGATTGGGATATGTATACCATCTTTTTATTAGGATATAAGTCTATTTATTCCAAGTTATAGTAGTGTCAAGGTATTGTTAATTTTAGGCTAGAGTAGAGTAGGTTAGATTACACTAGGTCAAGGTATGGTGTGGTAGATTAGGAAAGTTAGGGGATAAGATGTGTTTTTATTATGTATGTTATTTTGTATTATGTTAATTTAGGTTAGTATAGAGTATGGCATATTAAATTAGGAAGGGGTATAACATATTGTATGCTAAATTAATTTGTTGTCTAGGATATTCTATTGACAGATTAGTCTACGATAGGGTCTATCAAGATATGTTGAGTATGATGATATTAGTAAATATAATGGATAAGGGTTATTAGGATTATGCATTAGATTAGATTATTCCAGAGTATGGTAGATTAAATCAAGTAGTAAGGCTAGTATATGGTGGGATAAATTTATCTGTATACGATATACTAGGCTATTAGTAGTCCAAGGTAGGGTCCATTAGGTTCGGAAGGGTATGATAATATATGATAGAATAGAATACGGCATTAATATCATAGTAAGGTAGGATAACATTAGTAAGTGTGCATGCAGGATAATGGAGAGTCGGTAAGGTAAAGTAAGTTATGATAGGATATGGTAATGTATCGTAAGTCATACTAGGACACATTACTAATTTAGTATAATAAATGGTAGTTTAGTTTATAGTAGAAGGGATAAGATAGTTTAGTCTAAGCTGGTCATAAATTAGACTATGTAGGTTAAGGTGGATAAGGATAAGTATTTTAGGGTAGGTTAGTAAATAGAGTTTGAAGGAAATGGTGGAATATAGGGTTAGGGAGATATATCTATGTACACTAACAATATTAGTGGCAAGGTAGTGTCAAGATATTTTTAAGTCTAAGTTAGGGTAGAGTATCTTAGATTATAGATAAGGAAATTTAGTTTAGGGTATGTTAAGTTTACAATTAGTCTATTAGTTGACAAGATTCACCCACCTACTCGTTCCTTAGGATGGGGAGGAGTCATTAAATCTTTCAATAAGGGGGCTATGGGACCCAAGATAACCTTAGCTTGTCAAAAACACATTAATTTAGGTCATACAAATAATAAATATGGAGAAGTTGTAGTTTAATTTCTTCATAAGGACATTTGGAGGTTCATGGAAACCTTGGGTGGCTAGATTCTTCCTTACACATGTCATGAATTAACCCTAAATTCAAATAGTATGAGTGGTGGAATGTTATTGGTAGGTAAAGAGGTGTCAAATAACATATCATGAGACCAAGGATTTGAATGGGTTAGGAGTAACTCCCCATAGAAGAAGAAGAGTCTAGGAAGAAGCTAGGTTCCATTCGGAGAGAGATTCCCTATGTTTTATGACAACAATGATGGAAGATTCTATGACAAGTCAAGCCTAATTGCAAACCTTATTGCAGAACTATGACAATATGACATGTCAGGGATAAAAATATCCTCCAAGAGGGAGCACTTGGGGCTAGGTGGAAATAAATTTAATTTGGAGGAAGACGAAGGGTTGAGGACAAGGACAAGTGTCATGCAGGTTACTAAACATCAAGGATGAGTTAGAGGAAGCCTATGGGATTCAGTGCGAACTTGGAGGACCTTATGAGGGTTATAAAAATATTTCATGAGGAATGATAATATATTTTGATCATTTTGATATTTTCCTTTGGCATTTTGGAAAACACTAGTTTGTCCATTGCATGATGAGTGCTCACTTACCCTGCTAATGAGTAAAATTCGAGAGAGTGAGATTCTGATCAAAGTTGGATTTGGGAGATGCCACCTTGACCTATAATGTGGATCTTAATGGAGTGGTTTTACCTTATATAGGAGGTTTCTACTATTCATGGCCCATCTATCCTCCAATTCTCTCAATCCTCACTTCAATATTTCCATATTTCTCTATGATGGTGCACCTATACAAATTGTGGTTGCACCCCATCGAGTCCATTTGATTCCCAAGCATGTGTGAATTATTTATGGCTATAAAATATGTATTCCATACTATTTGTAAGTCGAAATCAGCAAAAATCCATATGCATATGTCCACATTTCCAAGCTTTGTTGTGACTAGTTTCCATGTGTTGATTTCCCATTTCGATGGAGTTGTATATTTGATGTATGTTGCGACTTGGATCTCATTTTTTATGTTATTAGTGAGCTATTAATACATTTTTAGTGGTGCATATTCATTATTATCTATTATGAACCATTACATGCACCATTTCTGAGTCAAATTTGATCTTCTATATGCCATTTCTCTTAATCAAATATCATTGATTTTATGCATTCGAATATGAAGATTTACACCTTTATTGCAGAACTCTTAACCATACAAAATGACAATAATTGAATCCTAATAAAAGTAACCATACTCTTTTTGACAATTTAGGAGGGTCACATAGGAGTTGGAGAGACATTTCTGCTCACACCCTAGGGGGAATTCCACCACAAATTACTAGTAATTTTACCATTTTTTCCATTGTTCCCCAATAATGTTGCATATGACTATAACATGTCATAAAGGTATAAGAGAGTAAATTTATTGGTACTAATACTCCCCATATCAGTGCATACCAAATTTGACACCCTTTTGTGCCATTTGAATCCCCCAGAGTCAAAACTAGACAAGGCATTTTTTTTCCCAAATTCTGACTTTGTTGGGATTTTTGAATTGGGTCATTATAGTGGTATTAGAGTATAATATTGGCACCTATTAGAGATATCTTTTCATGTTTCCTTATTCTTACCTCCCTCATTTTGAAACTGATACTGGAGACCTTAACAGTGAAAGGGAAGGATGTGGAGAAGTTAGTTCTTTTTACAAGGAGATTAATACAAAACTAGGACTAGGAGATATGCATGACAAAGAAAATAATAAGGATCTTAGAAAATTCATTAAGTAATCTCTTAAAGGAATGACAAAAAAATTTATGCAATGTTTTGAATTATTTCCTATCCAACTTGGTCAGCACCCAAGAGTAGTAATATTTCACCCCATGATGACAGGAGGACCCATGGGGAAGCCATTTTTTTTAAGACTGTACCTCATAACCGATTGCATGAGTTAAAAAAAAATAATGGACCTGAAATTCCTAATTTTTTAGAGTCCAAATAATTCCCTTACACTACTTATGATGTGAGAGAAGCAAAAAATGATTGGAAGCAACTAAGTGATGAATGTAGGGAAGTTCTACCTTTCGATTAGTTTATTAGAGCCCCTCTTCAATTTAAGAAAGGAGGAAATGAGAATATTACACCTCCTCTTAATCATGAATTAATGTAAACCATGGGAAAAGTAACTATTCCTTCCTTTGATGGTTCCTCACAATTGTCTGCTAGTGCTTGGTTGCAAAAATTAAGTTTGTATTTTCAGTTAAATCCTATAGTTGAAGAAGTTGCATTGAAAATGGCAATTTTGCATATTAAAGGGGAAGCTCATGATTGGTGGTTCGATGGTATTAGAACCTTGGTACTTATCATATTTTATCTTATGAGGTTTTTCCCAATGCATTAATGGATATATTTGAGAGGAAAGAGCTCGAACTTCATTTCCATGAACTAGCACAATTGAAGAAAGTAGGAACTCTTGAAGCATATATGTTAGAGTTTGAAAATATTCCAGTAATGGTTTCTGATGTCTCTATGGATAGGTTATTTTTATTATTTACTGAATGATTGACAAAACCTTTTAGAGGGCTCATGAAATCCCACAAGCTAGCCACATTGAAGGATTCCATGAATTTGACAAGAGATTTGCAGAACATATTGCCAAGAACCAAATACACCCCCAAGCCAAATTTCCCTTCCAAGTTCACTGAAGGTAAGAAACCATGGAAAAATGACTCCTACCAAAGAATATAAAGGAGGACCAAGAAAAGAAGAAATTAGAAGAAACAAGCTACGTTTTACATGCCAACAATGTTGGCTTTTGGTACATATATGTGCCAAGCAGAAGACACACTACATTGAAGTTTTTTCTGAATATGAAGAAGAGGGGGAAGAGGAGGAAGAGGCACAACTTGCAGCTATAGAAGAGGGGTATGAAACATCCAAAGAAGAAAAAACCACTCCTGATACAAGAAAAAATGCAGCACTCTTAGGTGTACCTAGATCCCACACCTTGAGGTTCAAGATAAATATACAAGGACAAAAAGTAACGATTCTAGTGGATGGAGGATCCACTCATAAATTCATACATGCACTATTGGTGGAGAGGAGAAATTCACAATCTGAAACTTTTGATAGTTTTTTAGTCATCATTCCAGGTAACAATTCTATGCACTGCACTAAATCGATTCCAAAGGTTCAAGTTACTATGGGAAATCATACTATCACTGACAATTTTTATGTAGTGAATGCAGTTGATACAAATGTGGGGTTGGGAGTACAATGGTGTTCTAGCCATAGGACACTTTCCTTTGTATTGTTTAGGGTATCATACACTAAATTATCGAGTCCCTAAAATAAGGTTCAAAATTTTGGAAGGGAAACCCATCCTGTTGAGGGGAATGCACACTTACCCAAATATAGTGGTTTCCTCTCACAACATGAGGTTTATCTTGAGGCATGGAGACATATACTGGGTTGTTGAATGTTGAATTACATCTCCTAAACCTCACTTGAAGGTTTTCAAGCATCCTAAGGAGATATAACAATTATTGAGTAAGTATGAGTGGGTTTTTAGAAATATTCCCCTAGGAATACCACCAGACAGAGGGGTGGAGCATATCATTGAGTTAGAGATAGGAACATAACCTATCAAAATGCATCCTCATAAACACCCCAAAAGGATTTGGGCTAAGATTGAGGAGGAAATTAAATATCTCTTGGAGTTGGGTCTCATAAGGCCTAGTTCCAACCCATATTCTTCTTTAGTTGTTATTATAAAGAAAAATGATGGAACTTTGAGGATGTGCATTTATTTTATAGCATTGAATAAGAAGAAAATGAAGAATAGATATCCCATCCCAAGGATTGACGAGCTCATGGATTAGCTTCATGGAGCCAAGTTCTTCTCAAAGATTGAACTTAGATCTGCTTCTCATCGGATTCAAATGATGGAAGAAGACATACCAAAGACTGCTTTCAAATGCTAATATGGTCACTTTGATTTTGTCACCATTCCATTTGGCTTGAAAAATACACATGTCACTTTCCAATCATGCATGAACAATATCTTCCACAAGAAGCTTCGTAAGTTTCTACTATTTTTCTTTGATGACATTCTTATTTACAGTAAAACTTGGAAGGAACATTTGCATCATCTAGAAGAGGTGTTAAAACTTTTGCATGATCATTCTTTGTTTGCTAAGTTGTCAAAATGTGAGTTTGGTTTGACAGAGATCTTGTATCTCAAAAAAAACATTGGTCAAAATGGTGTTAAGGTGGATATGGAGAAAATAAGATCCATTATACAATGGCCTCGTCCCAAAAATATCACTAAATTGAGAGGATTCATTGGAATTGCACCTACTATAGAAAATTTCTTAAGGGGTTCTCCCAACTCACATAAAATCTCAATGATTTGACAAATAAATATTCTTTCCAATGGCATGAATGGGATGAAAAATATTTCCAAAGAATCAAATAGGTAATAATAAACTGTCCTATTATATCCTTGCCTAATTTTTCTAAACCATTTGTCTTGAAATGTGATGCATCAGGAGAGGGCATTGGAGCAGTCCTAAAACAAGGAAAACACCCAATATATTTTGAGAGTAGGAAGATACAGCCACATGAAAATATTTACTCCATTTATGATAAATAAATGCTAGTCCTCATGCATGCTTTTATCAAGTTTAGACAATACTTGGTGGGAAACAAATTTGTGGTCAAAACTGACCATAACAACTTAAGTTACTTCCTCACTCAAAAAGATCTATATCAAAGGTAGAAAAAGTGGGTCACTAAGATTCAAGCATTTGAATTTGATATTGAATATGTGAAGGACAAAAATAATGCGGTATCTGATGCCTTATCTAGAAGACCTTCTAATTCTCTAATGTATGTAGTATAAAATTATAAAGCCACATTAGAACTAGAGTATGCCAAGGATAAGTTTTATTGTGAAATTTTTTATGGGAATAACCATGATTATAGGTATAAGGTGTTGGAAGGAATCATATAATACAAATATATAATCTATTTGCTCCCTAGTTCGAGTTTGAAGGAGAACATTTTAAAGAAAGCTCACGATTCTCCTCTAGCTCATCACCCTGGTTTCTTCAAAACATAGTGACTATTGAGGAAAATATTCTCATGGAAAGGGTTGAATGATGATGTTATAAATTATGTTAATGAATTCCCCACATGTAAAAAAAATAAAGTGGAACACACTCATCCAGCTGGTCTCTTACATGCCTTGACTATTCCATAACAAAAATGGGAGAGCATTTCCATCGACTGCCTCAATCTTTGGTAAGGATTGCGTATTTGGTAAGGATTGTGTATTTATAGTGGTGGATAGGCTCAATAAATTTACATATTTATTTTATATTACTACCAATTTCACAACCGCACAAGTGATTGAACTATTTTTAAAATAAGTTTTCATATTTCATGGGCTTCCTAAGAACATTATTAGTGACAAAGATAACATATTTTTGATGCATTTTGGAAAGAAATCTTAAAAATGGTGGGGAAAAATTTGACACCTAAAAAAAGATATAATCCACAAATTGATGGCCAAACAAAGAGGGTGAATCAATAGTTTGAAGGATACTTAATAAACTATGGTAGTGGGAAGCAAAAAACATGGATAAAATAGTTGCATTTGGGTGAGTTTTGTTACAATACTACTTTTCAAATGTT
>LPNX010983365.1:49278-64871 GCA_001517045.1 Pseudotsuga menziesii | reverse complement strand
TATCAAACCAAGGTTTTATGGTCCCTACAAACATATTCGAAAGGTTGGAGAAGAGGCCTATGAATTGGAGCTTCCCATGGGAAGAAAAATTCATAATGTATTTCACTTTTCATGTCCAGCTCTTTTATTCACATGGTTAAGATTCATACCTTTGAGAGGCTTATATTAAATACCTTGGGCTGATAGTAGCATGGTCATCTCTTTCTATTGCTTGAGTTGTGCAAGACCTCGACACACTTCATATGACATTTGCTGAAACATAGATCCACTTTGTATTTTTGTGGCTATGATCGATTATTTAGCATCAATCCCAGTTGTTCATTTCTGGCCATGACTCCTTTATATTTGGCATGGCACATTTTTTCATATTGTGTGATCATTATAGTTACATCAGTTATACACATGTTGGATATGTTAGGATTTATAATCCTCCCTTGTCCAAACTATTCTATGAGATTATATTTTCCTAAATTAGAATTCATTTAGTTACTATTGGGTCCACTAGTACCATTGGGTCCACTCGGGATAATGGGTCCACCTATACTAGTCACTAGAGTGTGGGGAACATAGATAGAGGTTAAATACAACTAACTACACCTTCAAGAATCAGTTTATGTTCCTCCTACACCAATCCCTACAATTTAGGAGCCAATGGGAGTGTCGTCATTAACCTCCTTCACATGTTGGTAGTTGGTAACTAGTCAAGCTAATATTTTCTCTAGTTACATTCAGTTAGATGTACTCCAATTTAGTTAGCATCAATATTGCATGGTTTCATGTGGGAATGTGTTATTTCTCACCTACTTCTCACCCACTAAATCAATTCAACTATTTTAACTAATTATAATGAATAGGGAGACTTAATTAGACATATGGAGTTAGCCTAGTGAATTTCCATAGTGATTTAAACACTTCTAGTTAACTAGTCAGTCATGTTGAGTTGGTAGATTCAAATCCTATCCATATGATTTAAATTCTCCTTTATGTAACATTGTTGTATATTTTTGGGATTAATGGAGTTTATACTATAATTATATTGAGAAATTCATGCATGTTTCCTGTGAGATTTGTTTTGTTTAGTGGTTATCATTCATTCCTTTTCACTACAAACAATTAAGAATCTAATATAAATCATTTCTTTAATATCAATGGAATATTAATTCTAACATGGTATCAGATCCTCCTCAAGAAATATTCAAGTCTATATACTCTCCATTGTACACCAAAAGTAGCCAGGTTTCGACAGAAGTCTCGCAAGGAGTTCCTTGATTCCTTTGAATTAATTCAGAGTGGCGGTGTGGGTGTGACAGACCTTTAAAAAGTGTACATGTCGAGGGAATTATTGATTCTCACATAGTGAGAATTTCTTTGGTTTTGCAGTAATATTTTGCAAGTACAACTTCATATGGATTCGAGATTATCAGTTCCTCTTCTTACTCCATCCACAAGATATTCAAAATGGAAGTTGAAGATGATTTCATCTCTAAACAGACAAGGTCTTCATGATGGATATATTGGACTTGGTAAAGGATATTATGAATATGAGAATGACTAGCTAAATGACAACAATAGATATTTTGGATAAATATGTCTGGCCTTTTCTGCAAGCTTGCGCTATCTTCTTGACTTTGTTGAATAACCAAAGGATCTTTAGACAAAATTTGATAGAACCTTTGGAAAGAACAATGAGGATCATTATAGAAATTTGGAGAGAACACCCAACACCACAAGAGTTCTTTATTCAAAATTCATGGCCTCTATTATCTCTGATGAAGTTATCCAATATGAAGAAGAAAAAGAATCTTCAACACAATCAATTCGAATTGAAGAAAGTCTCCTTGGAGTGACTCCTCCTATTGCTCCAAACGCTTATGAGATATCTGATATATATTCTTCTCATATGGCTGATCCAAAATAATACATTTGAATCTCTGTTACTGAATAAAAACTCCCCTTCCATTATATGAAAAAATTCTCCAGTGATTCTTCTATTTTAAATTATGTGCATAATTTATCGGTGATTGTTTGAGAAAATAAATAGGAATTTGATTTCTATATATGTTATGATGTTTATGGTGTGAAAAAAAGTTATACTTTGGATATTTTGGAAATAATATTATATTTTAGGAGAGATCCATTCACTCTCATTGATCTAGATCTTCCAGCTAATTCCTACATGATTGCATGCACCAAAACTTAGAATTTTGAAGAAGGAGAAAATTGTGCATCTACTATCTTAGTGGAGCTCACTCTTGGATCTGATATGAACTTATTTATATTTGATATGATATTATTTTGATATTATATGATATTATTTGGTTAAATTTTTATGTTTCAAGAGCTTCCAGTCATGCTTGTAGCTATTCTCATCAATTTTGGTGTGAAGAATCATTTACCACAATTGTCCTTCAAAATTGATGCTGGTGAATTGATGTCAGTATTATTTTATGAGTTTTCTAATATTTTATTTTGTGAATATTTGGATATTTTTCAATAAATATCATACTTTAGAGGTGATCCATTCACTCTCTTTGATCTTGAGCTTCCAACAAATTCCTACATGATTGCATCCACCAATATTCAGAATTTTGTTGGAAAATGAGAAGATTGTGCATCTACCATTTAGGTGGGCTACTTGGAACCATTGTTCCACACTCTTGCATATAATATGATATTATTTGTTTCAATTTTTAAGGTTCAAGATCCTCCAATCATGATTGTGGTTTTTCTCATCAATTTCGGCGTGAGAAATCAAGTAACACAATTCTCCTTCGAAATTGATGCTTGTGATTTGATGTCAGTATTATTTTATGAGTTTTTTGATATTATAATTTATGGATATTTGGATATTTTGGAAATAATTTCATATTTCAGGAGTGATCCATTCACTCTCATTGATCTTGAGCTTCCTGGAAATTCATACATGCTTGACTGCACTAATAATTAGAGTTTTGAAGAAGGAGAAAATTATGCATCTAACATATCGGTGGGGATTTCATGTCATTCCACACTCTTGAAAATGATATGATATTATTTGGTTAAAGTTTTAAGTTCCAAATATCCTCTGTTCATGCTTTTAGTTGGTTGCATCAATTTTGTTGTGACAAATCAAGTACCGCAAGTCTCCTTCAAACTTGCTGCTAGAGATTTGATGTTAGTTTCCTATTATGAGCTTGCTGATATTATAGTTTGTGAATCATTGGCTATTTTTGAAGTTTTATCATATTATGGAGCTCAATCATTCTCTCTCCATAGTCCCAGAGCTTCTCTACCTATCTATTTGCTAACATGCTCATCTCCTCACAAAACTAGTAAAGATGGAGACATTATGCATTCACCTGGACACTTTATCCTAACACTTGTGGCTGATTTTAACTCACGTGGTTTGATGTTCAAGGATGCAATATATCAATTGCTTGAGATTTCCTCAAACGGTTCAAATTCTCAAGAACTTTTTCTCTCTTATTTGTTGATTTCAATTGGTCTACATGGGTCCAGTTTTCATCTAGTAGTTGCCTATATTTCTGATTTAGTTGAGCATATTATTATTCTTCCAAAGAGGAATATTCCTCCACAAATAATGGTTTAGTTGGAGGTTCACATGCATAGTCTCAGGATGCTTCTTCATAGAAGAACCAAGATATTGCATTTGCTGCTGCATAGTGCTGCAAATTGCAGCAAAAGTTTCATGAAGATTTACTCAAAACTTGTTTTCCCGATTCATTGCTTATCTTGAGGGGGGGGTGGGGGGGAGGGGGGTTCCCATGAGGTTTTCCCCTATTTCCTTAGTTTATTAAGAATTTTTTTTATTCTTTCAGATTGTATATGGGTGGATTTTATCCTTGTTTCCAAGGCCCCTAGTAGTCCAAGTTAGGATTCAGGGGGGTTGTTAGGATTTATAAATCTCCCTTGTACAAATTGGTCTATTATATTATATTTTCCTAACATAGGAGGAATTTAGCTCTTATTGTGTCCACTTGGGCTAATGGGGCCACCTAAACCAGTCACTAGAGTGTAGGGAACATAGATAGAGGTTAATTGCAACTGACTACAACCTTATGCATTAGTTTATGTGCCTCTTAGACTAATCCCTAGAATTTAGGAACCACTAGGAGTGTCGGCACCAACCTCCTTTAGTTGTTGGTAGTTGGTAACTAGTCAAGCTAAGATATGCTCCAGTTACATTTAGTTAGATTTCCTCTAGTTGAGTTAGTGATAGCCTTGCATGGCTGCATGTGGGAAGGCACTAGTTCTCACCTACGTCTCACCTACCACTTCAAATCAACTAGTTTAACTGATTATAAATAATAAATAGATTGAATTAGACATCTGGATTTATCCTAGTGAACCCCAATAGTGATTTACACACTTCTAGTTAGCCATTCAGTCAAGTTGAGCTGGTATATTTGAATCCTATCCACATGATTCAAATTATCCTTTATGTAATACTGTTGTGTATTGCTAAGTATAATTAGAGTATAAACTTTACTAATCCCATTAGTATACAATAATTTTACATAAAGGAGAATTCAAATCATGTGGATGGGATTCGAATCTACCTACTTAACATGAATGGCTGTCTAACTAGAAGTGTCTAAATCACTATCAAAGTTCACTAGGCTTACGCCATATGTCTAATTGAGTCTCTATATTAGTTATCCTTAGCTAAAATAGTTGAATTAATGTGTTATGTGAGAAGTAGGTGAGAACTAGAACCTTCCCACATATATCCATGCAATATTGATGCTAACTGAACTAGAGAACATATAACCGAATGTAACTGGAGCATATCTTAGCTTAACTAGTTACCAACTACTAACAATTGAAGGTTGGTGTCGACATTCCTAGTGGCTCCTAAATTGTATGGATTGGTTTATGATGCACATAAACTAATGCATGAATGTGCAATCAGTCGTGTTAAACATCTATTTGTGCTACCCACACTCTAGTGACTATTATAGGTGGCCCCATTAGCCCTAGTGGACCCAATGGTACTAGTGGACCCAATAATAACTAAATGACTCCCAAGTTAGGAAAATATAATATAATAGACCAGTTTGGACAAGGGACAATTATAAATCCTAACATCCCCCCTGAGTCCTAAGTTGGACAATCGTGGGCCCTAACAACAAGGCCAAAAGTCACCCATATACAATCTAAAAGAATAAAAATTGTTGATTGACATGTATCCTCCTGTATCTTTATGGTGATCGTTTGTATATTGACATGTATATTTTGGAGATCAATTTGTCTGGCATTTATCTCTCTTTCAGGTACCTTCGTTCGAGCCTACGATCTTATATTCTTAAGTCTTTTCGACTCCTTGTCTCACTCATTTCCTTTTTTGTAATGTATTTTAGGTATCATCTTACCCTATAACCTCATAAATTAGGGGGGAATTTTTTATACCCTAAAATAGAAGTTCTATATCAGTAAGGACATTTTACATATTTTTGTTGCATGACAACATTTCCATGACGACACCTCATGAAATCTACTGTCAATCACTCAAAAAAATCCTATGGATGTAAGGCCCATATATTTATTTTTGTAACTATGTTTAACCTCTTTTCTAAACCATTGGAAATATATTAGACTAGGAAACAGCTTCCTAGAAGACATCAACACTAGAAAATGATTAGAAATACCCTAGAAAAAGTGTTTTTTTGGCCCATTTGTAAGTTTGTAGAAGGAAACTTGTGTTTCCCTCGTAACTTTGCAGAAGGAAACTCACATGTATACCCTGAAGTGGTCAAAAAACGTCAAAAAGTGTAAAATTTTCAAAGTATGGGGGGTTTTGGAAGTTCTCCTTTGGTTGTAACTTATCCATTTTTTATCCTAACTCTTCATAATACTATATCATAGAGGGAGAGGGGTCCATGAAGGGGAAATTATCCTTTAGCATTGTTACAATAGTGACATTGACACTCACATCCCTATTGTAAAAGAAAGTTTCCTATGGCTAGGGTTCAAGAGTCCATCAACATATTGGGGTTGAAAGAGAGATGCATATAGTTCTACAAGTATATATACACAAGTTTCAAATATTAGAATGGTTCATACCTTGGTCAAATGAAGGTTTATCAAAGTACCCTTCAATCCTCTTCTTGCTTATCTTTCTCCAATAGACCTGCAAAACGAATTATACCTACCTCGAACCAATATGAATAAATGTAATGCAATTCTAATCAAAGCAATATGAAAACCTAACCTGATTACCATTAACATTTGATCACAAATATAAGTATAACATACATTAGACAGTGGTTTGGGAAGAAGAGGGCCATCACATATTTATTAAACATGGAAGAAGTACATGTATGCCTTCTCCAAGTCAGGAACCTCATGAAACGTTGATTTGGTTTTGTTACTTCTGTTCTACAAGGAACTCATCCTCCAAGCTCTGCAACATAACGAGATAGTTGCTAGGGAAAATGTGGGGGGAATGAGAGTCCCAATTCCTACAACATAACAAAGCAAAATTTCAAGCCCCTTCTCATGGACCTATCTACCTCTATTTATGCCTTTCTGAAGATATAGGGTTGAAGAAAAAGTAGTTACAACCAAAGGATTCAGTTGTATAACCACCTAAACTACCCAAGATTTGAGAAAAATCAATTTTTGATATATATAGTACATATTCGTGGGTTACAATGAAAAAAGTGGAAAATGCAAAGAGATAATAATGGGTTGCAGTAACAAGATTGATGAATAAATAGGTGCTCATGGGTAGTATGAAGGCAAGTCATGAGTACATAGGTGAAACTCGTGGGTACCATGTAGTTAAAGTCACGAATAGGTCAAATATGCTCATTTTTAGGGTACTTTCTGGAAATTATTTATAACTTAGTTACCTTTCCAAAAGTGGAAAGAAGAGGTCAAATGGAGTTACACTGACTCTATATATGGGTCATCCAAGTTAGGTGTTTTTCCAGTGACTTTCAGCAACTTTTCTAAAGTGTCTTCATGGAAGTGTCAACATGTAACAAAATCATGAGAAAGTGGGAACATGAAGAGAGTGTGTAATTTAGGCTATAACATATTCCTCCTAATGTATTAATTTAGAGGGGAATATGATAGAAAAAACACATTATAAATGAAACAACTGAGTATGGAGAGAGCAGAGAATCCAAGATCGAAAAGGATTGAATAGAGGTACTTGAAAGAGAGATAAATGTCAGACAAAACTTATCTTCGGGACATAAAGTTCTATATAAAAATAATCTCTATAAGGATATAGGAGGATCCAACATGTTCATAACTAACTTTCATGGTCAAAAAATATGCAAAAAGGTGCCATATCAAATCTAAAGGATTCATGGCCCCAAGTGAACAAGGTGGATCCATGCTCAATAATCGATCATAGACAAAACAATACAAGGTGGATCTATGTCTCAGAAAATGTCATATGAAGTGTGACAAGGTCTTGTGCAACTCAGTAAATAGAAAACATGAATATGCTAATGTCATGACAAGGACTTCAACCCAAGCCTCCCAAAGGTACAAATCCTAACCATGCGAATAAAGGAGCTAAAGTCAAACATGGAGGAAACTCTTCGATTACCGACCATTAATGAGTACTTTTAACAAATGCGTTGGAAACGACCATTAATGAAAATGGTACCCAAGGTGCCTAGTACATTCTAACAAGTGTGAATACAAGAACTTGAATTCGAACACTTGAAGAATCCATCGAGTAAGAAATAGTAAAGTATTCCTACTACCCAATAGCGAGGGAAATTCCCACTTATGATTGCAATCTACAAGTTACTGTTATAAACTCTAAATCTCATTCCAAAAATAAGATTTGTTGACGTCGATAGGAAGAGATTCATTGAAAAGAGTGAATCAAGGAAACTTTCATCATCCAATGTGAGGTAAGTCGAATACTAAGTGGATTTGAAATTGGTACAAAATTTTATGACAAGGAATACCAAAGATGTATAATGTAATGAACTAACACCAGGGAATGGCCGACACAAAAGGTCAAGGAAACTGTAGAATGGATGACAAAGGTTTATCCTTGAACAATGAGAATGACACAGAAAGTGACTTAGGAAGATTTTGACACAAAGAGACCAAGGATGTAACTCTGCAATGTAGGAGAAATTAAGAGATTCCCCATATAATTGGAAAAGAGACCAACTAGAGGAGTGGAAACTATGAATTGGGATAAGGTCAAAAACTGAGACCCAACAATTTATAGATTCAAAAATCGTGCTTTTTTCAAGGAGACAAGACTTTATTCCATGATGTAAAAAAATCTGAATGAAATTCCCTTCCCTCTTTCTTGTAATAGTTTAATGAATCCAAGAAAGCAAAATCAGGACCTTCTTCATTTTTTACAAGCTCGAAGAAAAAACATAAGAATGTTTGATAAAGAACTGATTCATGGATTTTATGAGCCTAAATTAGTGGATGCTCAATAGTGTTTTCATAGTTTTGAGAGTTTGAAAACTACAAAGAAGACGCTAGGGGGATCCGTTTCTGTAAAGTTAGTCTCCTAAGTCCAAAAAAGCATAAAACAATCCAAAGGAGAACTCTCTTAGCTTAAGTGAACTAAAGTATTCCTTTTTCGTAGTTGGTCAATAAGGTCTAAAAAACCATTAAACTATCACCATACTAACACTTTGTCATAAGCGAGAAGAATTCCCACTCAAAAATCGTTAAACTATAACCATACTGACACTTTGTCATAAGCGAGTGTGAAGGAAATCAAGATCACTCAAAAAGTTCAATTTATTTATGAGAATGGCATACACAACAATAAACTCGATGCTTTATTCTTAGGTTTTAGTGAGCAGGACAAAGACATAAGTATGCTCGAAATATTTTTCATGTTTAGGTCCAGAGCACGAAAAAGAGAAAACTAAGCTCATACTGGGGGTTCCTTTTCCATAATTTTAGTCCTTCAGGTTTGAAAAATAGATAAAATTATGCTTAAAGATACTATTCTCAATTCCAAAGAAAAGAGAGTGTTCCTTTCTCATAAATAATATACATGGTCCGAGAAAAAGATAACCTACCACCAATGCAAATGACTTTTCAAATTACCTTAACGAGTCTGAACAAACAAGTTTACTTGACAATCTAGTCAATTTTAAGGAATAAGATGAGTGCTTAAAGACAACTCCATATCTTTCCTGTGAATATTTAAAGAGTCTGGAAAATACAACTTGTGGGATCCTTACTATTTTTAATGAGCCCAAAGGAGAGTAGAAAGAATACTCTAAACGTGAGGAGACAAGTGTCAGAGGTAGGAGAAACTAGTTGCAAGGACAAGGAAGAAACTTAATAATAATGCAAGCAATATGGGAAGGATAAAGACACTCAAGTAATGTCTCCTCAAGGAAAAGGGTGTCAAGTTGCAAAGGCAAGATGATACGAAGTGGAGTGATAATGAGAGGAGAGATGAAGGCTTATATAACGAGTTAAAAGAGTGGAAGTTGACATCATGCTCATAAGCACGAGAAGGGTACATTAAAATGAAACTACAACTTGAATAACAAGGTGAGGCCAATAAATAGTCATGAATCCAACTAAAAATCCATCTCCATGAAACAACAAAATCAAGATCATATTCAGAAGAAAATATTCGATGCAGGTCACTTTTGCAGAAACACATGTCACTTTACTATCTTATACAAAAGGGGTAGTCAAGGAAGAATGAACCAAAGATGACTCTATAATGCCAAGATATGAGGTTTTATTATCAATAAGATCAAACTCAAAAGAAAATAAAAAATCAACAAGGGAGATCGATTCTGCGGGAACAAACTTAGTATCACAAGAGTTGACAAATCAATAAGAAAAATCAAACTCATCAGGATGAGTAACTTGCTGATCAAAGGGAGTGTCTGAATACTCAAAAAGACAAACAGAAGAAGATCAATCAACAGAAACATCAGGATTATTAATAAAGTCAGGTTTAGACTTAGTCACAACTGAACAAACATCCAAAAGAAGGTCAGATTGTATCAAATAATGTGCGAATACTTCATTAGAAGGAAGTAGACCATACTAGATAAGATACATATCTAAAATTTCAAATGGATCAAGAGAGTAGAGAGCGAGATCCAGAGTCTATATAGGGTGGATCACGTGGTCAATTTTTGGGACCAAGTCCTAAGAAGTTAAACATGAACATAGAGGATTCTCCTTAGTATCAATTGAAGGTGAGGGATATGAGGTCACATAGCTCACCCATGGTGGCGTGGTGTCTATCGAGACACTAGGAATCAATAAAGGAAATACCCGGTCTCTAGTTGGGTTAGGATTGAGATCAAGAAAATCCAACTGATCAATAGTGCTAATTTATTTTCCATGATTAAAGTACATCACACGAAATAACGTTGATACAAAAGCCTGCATGGCATATACATAATCACACCCAAGGAGCATATTGAAGTCCAAGGTGTCTTCTATCACCGTGAAATAAACTAAGACAACCTTCCCACCCAAAGTAACAAGTGTTTGAGTGAGAATTCCCAAGGCTATACTATTTCTTCTATCAAATTCTAGTAACTAAAAAGCTTTTGACATAAGGTTGGGAGACCCCACGCCTCACCAACCACAACAAGACAAGATACTAACTAAGGCTCCTTCATCAACAATACAATGAGCAATCCTGTATTTTTCAACATCAACATTTATTTAGAAAGGTGCATAAGAAGGACGGAGCGACTCAACTAGGCTATCCCAATAAAAGGAATAAATATGAGAGCTTTGTGGGGATTCATCCGAAGCAAGGCTAGTTCACCTTTGTTCATTAAGTTCTGAACTGGAAGTGAAGAAAATGTGACTAGCAGACATTTCACTCTCCAAAAGAAGACTAGGATTGATTGACGATGTAATCGATTCAACCACTTCGTGAAAGTCACTCTCCAAAAGAAGAGTGGGATTTCCCAAATATGTCCTTGGTTTAATCGCATGGTAAATGTCACTCTCTGAAGGAAAAGTGGGATCGACCAAAGCTGAGATTGGTTTGACCAATTGATCAACAAAAGGTTGAGTAGGTTATTGAGAATCATCAGGTTGTTCAAGAACAATATATTGTTGAGTCTAATACCACACTCTTCGTACCTCTGCGATAGCAGGGCACTGGTGAGTAATATTATCTCCTTCACATAGATTACAAGGGAACTTAATTATTCCTTTTGAATGACCAGTTTTCTAAATGGTGTCAACATGACTGATAGTGGATTATTGTTTTCTGTCATCATGACCTATAGAGGTTGATATTTTTCCCAAAGCATGACATGCATAGGCTAAGAGACTGAGTCCAACATGAGATGTAGAGGTTGGATGGGTAAGATCAACATGCTTCACATATATTGAACGTGTGCGCCCAACATAATCTGCATAGGATAGGTGGTTGGGTCCAACATGGCCTATATAGGTTGGACTGAAAGGTTCAACTTGACTTGTAGATATTAAACAAGTTATCTCAGCATGATTTACAGAGGCTGAGTCACTAGATCCAACATGACCTGTAGATATTGGAAAGTCCCAACACATGATCAGTAGAGGTTGGATGGTGAATATCATCTTGAATTGCAAAGGTTGAGAGCTTATATCTAACATGACCTGCAAATATTGGATAGGTTCCCCCAACATGAATTGTAGAGGCTAGGTGGTGAGGTTCAACTTGACCTATAGAGCTTGAACATGTGCCCCCTTTCTTTCGAGTCTTATTCCGATTATTTCTTCTTCTACTCCTTTTAGATTGTCGATTACTAGTATGATTACTTTCATCACATGAGGTAGAAGGAGGGGGGAAGCTACTACAGGTGAAGGGGAAGAATTTTTTTGATGCCCTTGATATAAGGATCTTACTTGAGAATCATCAGGAGCATTCAGGATATTTGGAGTGGAAAACAACCACACCGATATCCCTAGGGTGAATCTAGGTAGATTCAAGGTGGTCATCAAAGGAACACCACCATTCATTGTCAGAGGAATAATATAAGGACTCCCTAGCGAGGGGGTCTCCCAGTTGGTGTCCATAGGGGTGTTAGCCATAGTTTTGAACAAGAAGACAAATTAAGAGGTCGACAGGAAACCAACACTACAAAGAACACACCACTAGCAAAAAATACCTAATTATCAAGCGAGGAAAACAAAGAGTCCTTCCAAAGAAAATTATGGGGTGATGAGGGCCCAAAAATAACCAGTGATGGAAGGATAGTAGTTACTTGGTGTCGCATGAATATTTATCTGGGTGCAAGCACTAGAATCACCCAATCTCCCTTCCAAATTTTCAAACAAGGTTACCTTCCAAGTCTACACTACGATCAATATAAATAACCTTCTAATACCACATGTCTTAAGATCTTGGCAACCAATATACTAAGGATACCAAAATCACAGAGAAAGTCTGACGAAACAATCATTAGTTTAGCCAATGCACATGTCCAGGGTAGCTATGCCGGAAACCCAAGTTGTACCAGGCACCACCACACGCCAAGAGAAGGTACTAGGTGAGTCTGCAAATGTGCAACAACTCGGGTGTATTCTTTACTAAGAAGCAAAGGGGTATCTCCAACAACTCAGCATCGCACGACCTCATTCTTGACTCTTGTGTGAGAGGATATTTCCCATGTCTTTCTCAACGAATTTGGATTTACTAAAAGGTAGGCCACTATGTTTGAGTTTGAATTTTTGGGTAGTTAAAATATCCCTAACCCAAAACACTATTCTAAACTCGTGTCTATTGTCCCTAGAAAAGAAACAGTTACTGACATATTTTAGATATTAAACATTTATTTTAAGGGGTTGTTGATTACTCAAAGGGGGTGGCGAAGATGAAACCAATGGTGTTTTGACTCAAATTTGAAACAATATGACTAAGAAAAGTGAAATGAAAGGCAAAAAGAAAAACTATTCTCTTTTTTTTCATATATAAACTTGAAAGCCACTAAAGAACAACTTCTTTTTTCTTTTTTCAAAAACAATAATACACCATACAATTTTGACTAAAACCCTAATCTACATGCATATAAAGAAAACATGTGTTCTTTTTCTTTTTCTTTTATGAATGCAAAATAAAAAACTATCCTATCAACTAATGCAAGCAAGTAATGTAAGCAAAGTAAATAGACAACTACTCTAAACCCCACAAACAAACCCTAGGTTGCACTAAAGTTGGATATAACCTCTCTTGGAAGGAAGGGTCAAAAACATAAAAAAATACAACAAATTTGGAAGCAAAAGACCAATCATTAATACTAACATAAACAAAGGTTAATATTTCCATAGAATCAATCTAACCATGCAAACATAGGCTGCTCAGTACCCTATCCAGCAAGGTCAAGCCAAAGAAAGAAGTGGGGGGGAAGGCAGAAAAACAAGTTCAAAGACTTGAAAGAGACTTACAAGATAGAAAATGAGCACTTGATATAGATTAAATAACCTCTCAGTAGTCATGCACATGCATAGCACCCTTGAATACCCCACAAACAACCCTGAAATCACCGAAAAAACCCTTAAAATGATGAAAAAACACACTTTTAGGAGCATTCGTTAGTTTCCTTAAGGAAGGTCATGAATGAGACATAGGTTGTAGGTAGTACATGTCATGAATACATCACAGACTCATGAATGTTCAATCTACAGCTCATGAATGGGTGGTAGAAAGTACAAAAAGGGTCAGAAACTGACCTAGGAAGGTAGGAAAGGCATTCTAATAGACTCAAAAGGTGTTCCTAACTTGAAAGAAGGACCTGAAACCTTACAAAATACTTGAAGTAATAAAGAGAAACCCAAATCACAAAATTCTCTTTCCATTAGAGTCACCAGTTTTGTTGTAGAGGAAAGTTTCATATCACTAGGGTTGAAGAGGCCATCAACATACCGGGGTTGAAGGAGAGATGCATATAGTTTTGCAAGTATATATAAACAAATTTTAAAAATTATAATAGTTCATACCTTAGTCAAATGAAGGTTGATCCAAGAAGCCCTTCGATCCTATTCTTTCTCCTCTTGCTCCAAGATACCTACAAAATGAATTATACCTTCCTCAAACAAATATGACTAAATGTAATGCAATGTTAATCAAAGCAATATGAAAACCTAATCTGATTACCATAAAAATATGATCACAAAAAAAATTATAACATACATTATATTGTGATTTGGGAAGAATAAGGACATCACATATAATTTATTAAACATGGAAGAAGTACAAGTATACCTTCTCCAAGTCAGGAACCTCGTGAAACCTTGATCTGGTTTTGTGGCTTCTCTTCTCCAAGGAACTCAGCCTCCAAGATCTACAATAAAAGGATATATATTCTAGGGAAAAGGTGGGGGGAATGAGAGTCCAAATTCCTCGAGCTTATAAAAATGAAAAAGTTTAAGTCCCTTCTCATGGACCTCTCTACCTCTATGTATACCTTTCCTGAAGAGATAGGGTCGAAGACAAAGTAGTTACAACTGAAGGATTCAGTTGTATAACCACCCAAACTACCCAAGATTTGAGAAGCATCCATTTTTGACATGTACATGACATATTCACGGGTTAGAGTGACAATAGTCATGAATGCAAAGAAATAATCATGTGATACAGTAAAAGAGTCATGAATACAATAGTAATTCAGGGTATTCTTGGGAAGCATGAAGGGTAAGTCACGAGTACAGAGTTGAAGCTCGTGGGTACCATGTAGGTAAAGTCACTAATAGTTAAAAAATTCTGATTTTTAGGGTACTTTTAGGAATTTTCAGAATTTGGAGTCTACTATAAATAATTTTCTGACTCAGATACCTTTCCAACGGTGCAAAGAAGATGTCTAACTGAGTTATATAACTCTAGATATGGTTCCTCCAAGTTAGGTGTTTTTTTAGTGACTTATAGTGACTTTTCTGAAGTGTCGTCATCGAAGTGTCAACATGCGACGAAATCATGTGAAAGTGTTCACAGAAAGAGAGTGTGTCATTTTAGGCTATAAAAATCCACCTAAATTTTCCTTGTCTATCATTTCCCTTTGTTGTAGAGATTGGAGGCTGATATTCTTGGAGAAGAGAAGCAGGAGATCTAGATCAAAGGTTTCATGAGGTTCCTTGCATGAGGATAAGGTATATTTTGTAGTTCTTCCATTGATGATGGATATGAACTAAGACAATATTGGAAACATGTTATTCATCATCTCCTTAACATTTGAATCTCTCTCCTCCTAAATGTTTAATCTATCTCTCCCTCCCATCCATTACCAACATCCTTCCCACTTTTTTCATTATTTTATAACTTGTCTCTAAATACCCACATTAATTTTAATCAATCAAACTTTTTATCAATTTGGTTTATATAATTCCTCTCACATATTCCTTATCTTACTTTATTAATACTAAAACCCATAATATTATTATAGTCTTCTAAATAACACCTTTCTATATTCATTTCACTAATGTTATTATTTTAATTTAATTTTCAATTTTAACTTTATTTATTTATTTGAGTTTATTATTTATTATTTTTATAAAGCTTAAAATTATAGAGTTTTATTACAGTGAGAGTAATGAGGTGCTTTATAGCCTATTATGGGGGAAATCTTGTCACATAATGTAACATATCATAATTTGATGTTACAAAAATAAAT
>LPNX010983365.1:9631-31645 GCA_001517045.1 Pseudotsuga menziesii | reverse complement strand
TCTACACATTGTAAGTATGTGTGTTTGTTTGTTTAAAATAGTGTGTTTATGCTTGTTTTTTGACATGGAAATGTATTTAATATATTTATTGTGTTGACTTATGTTTTTTAATTATGATGAGTTTAGTATATTTATTTCTAATTTATACTAATGCACATTAAACAAGATATATCCACATTTTGTATATATCTCTAATTTACACTATCTACCCTTATTTTAAATATTGTGTTTGAAAAAGTTTGTTTGTTCACTTATGCTTGTATTTTGAGATTGGTTATTGAGGTGGAATTTCTAAGTCATAATTCCTACATTACACATCTTACAAAAACATTTTTTATACATATAATTTATACTTTATACATTTTATGTATATGTATGTTTGTGTTTGGTTATTGAAAGTAGTAATATTTGCAATGCATGTTTTTTTTCTTGTTTATACTTGACATGGAATTTTATTGGATATATATTTTGTATTAATTATTGATTTTAAATTATGTTGAATTATATTTTGTTTTCATATATTAATTTCCAAATCATAAAATTCCACATTATACATGATGTAACACAATTTGTACATGTATGTAGGTTGTACTCTTTACACATTATGGTGTATGTTTGTGTCTAGTAATTAAATTCGATAATAGTATTTGTTATACAATCACATGTTAGCTAGGATATGATAAGTTATTGTAGGATAGGAATGGTCAGTGTATCCTAAAGTAGAGTAAACTAGAGTGTCACGAGGTTAGTGTATGCTAAGGTGTGTTACGTTATTGTAGGTTTGGCTAGGGTAGGGTAGGGTAGGGTAGCGTAATTTAGGGCAGCTTATGATAGAGTAAGGTAGTTTATGGTGAATTAGGGTATTTGTAGGATAACTTAAAGTGGGGTAAGGGTAGCCTTAAGTTAGATAGGGTAGGTTTATTTTGGATAAAGTAGACTAGGCTAGGTATGGTAAGGTAGGGTAGAATGGATTAGGCTATCTTAGTGTAGAGTACATTGGATAATGCATTTTGTGTAAGGTATGTTAGGTTAGTGTATGCTAGGATTTGTTGTCTTAGTGTAGGTTAGGCTAGTCTAGTATTGCTAGGATTTGAAACAGTATTTTATGATAGACTAGTCTAGTTATGGTAGATTAGTCAAGGGTAAAGTATATTAGAATAGATTAGGTATTTGTAGGCTGACTTATGGTAGCATAAGTTTATATAAGATAAGGTGGACTAGGTTAGGTAAAATAAGGTAGGGTATAATAGGTTATGCTATGGTAGTGTAGAGTATATTGGACAACGTAGGGTGTGTAAGGTATCTTAGGTTACTATATGCTAGGGTGTGTTATGTTAATGTAGGTTAGGATTGTCTAGGATTGGTACGGTGAGTTAGTATACAATATGGTAGATTAGGTTGTTATGTAAGGTTAGTTTAGGGTAGGATATATTATTTTATGTGGGATAGGAAGATTCATTGATAGTATTGGGTAAGGTATTAATGTAGTAGATGAAGTAGTCGAGAAGTAGTAGGGATAGTATATGCTAGTGTATGGTAGGGAGGGGAGAGATAGTTTAAAGTAGCATATGATAAGGTATGTTTATATAGTGTACAATAAGGTAGTCTAGTCTAGTGTAAGTAGGAAAATCTAGTTTAGGTCAACATAGTGGTAGATTTGACTAAGTAGTCTAAATTAAATTAAGCTAAGTTAGGCTATTGTAGTTTAGGGTAAGGTAGTGGTGCAATCTTATAGGGTGGATTATGTTAGATATGACATGTTAGGTTTATGGTCAAATAGCTTTATGTAGATTAGGATATAGTAGTCGTAGGGTAGTTTTAAAGTAGGGTAGGTTAGAGTAGGGTATTGTATTCTATTTTAGGGTATATTTGACTACATTAGGGTAGTTGTATTCTAGTTTAGGGTAGGGTAGGATAGATTAAGTTACACAGAACAGGTTAGTGTAGGATAAATGACCTAGGATATGGTAGGAATGGTTTGGATAAGATAGTGGTATCATTCATTACTTAAGCTAGGTTGGCCTAAGTTGTGTTAGGTTATTTTATACTAGATTGTGGTGTTAGAGTGGGATATGCTTAGCGAGGGTAACTATGATAGGTGAGTTTAGAGTAGGGTATATTGTGTTAGGTAGGAAAGGTTTATGTAGGGTATGATAGATTACTCTATGTATTCTAGGATAAAGTATATTACGATAGGTATTATATATTAATCAAGGTAGGGTGGGATAAGGTGTGTTAATTTAATTTATGCTAGAGTATGTTATCTTAGTTCAGGTGTTATTGTAATTGTAACTTCGGAAGATATTCTGATGTATATTACTATTATATACTATTGTACCCCCATCAGGAATGTCTGCTCCTTCTTTGGGGATGTCATCATTGTGTATGATCACTGAGGTAAACCCTTTGTTGTAAGTCGAGGCGATAGTCCCTAGGTTAAATAAAGTAAAATGTATTTACGAGTATTCTTAGGTAGGTCGGTTCCAAAGGTAACCTGGAAAACATGGTGGTTGAGTTAACAACTCAAAGAAAGAATATAAATAGGTAGGAACTCTCCTCATTTGTTACACACTTAAATTTTTGTCTCATCTTCTCCTTAAGAGAGAGAGGAAGAGGAGGGACAGAGAGCTATTGCAAACATATTGTTCTTGGGTTATTCTATCTTGTCATCTTATAATTGTGACAAAACTATTTCGAGGATTTTTTTGGGGGTTTTCTCCTTTATGGTTTCCTCGATGAAAACCTATGTGTCTTGTGTATCTTGTGTATCTTTGATGTATTGTTGTGATTTCTGTTCTTTCAGATAAATATCCTAATCACAATAAGTTATAAAAACTAACATAGTCTTAGAGATACTCTGAAAGAAGGCAGTGTGTAGTCAAAATACAACTACAATGTTACCTACTGGAAATTAAAGTTTCATGCTTGAAAAACCCTAGAAGACTAAATGTAGTCATCTTGGCAATTTCCCTATAACTTCGATTGGATAAGTCTTAAAAGACAAAAAAATTACAGTACGTAGATGAAATCTTGTTGTACATTGTGTAAATTTGCATCCTCATATTCACTATACTTAAGGATATATAATTCCTCCAATTCAGGGTTCCATCCTCCCCTTGAATAAATTCATAAACATGCTACCTACATAGATTTTCTATATCTTGGGATAGGATGGTCTAAAATCAATTTTGAACATGTTGTAGGTAGGACAGTGACTGTAGTTTTTGTGGTCCATTTTTTATACCCAAAATGTGAAAAGTGATACATGACAGTCCATACAAGTTTTCTATCTTGAATAGTCCTCAAAATAGTGAGCATATGCCCCACTTGGAGAATCCAATTCTGCTCTAACTTGTGGGGTTGGAAAGAAGACTGATCAGGATACCTCAATGCAAATTTTTAGACCATGAGGAGTAGAAATTCTACAGAAGAAACTGGAGAAAGTAAGGCTTCCTATTATTGGAACTTCCCACAACTATTTTAATAAAAGGAATACATTGGACAAATCACCTTGAAGAAGTGCATCTTTCTGACTAGTTAGAAGTTTAAAATTCCAAGTTTGGAAAATTAGGGTTTCTCTAAAAAAACCTATATTAACAAGCTTCGAAACTCAAATTGGTAAGAAATTAATATTTTTTATTTCCATTTGAGATTCTCATTCCAAAATGACTCATCACACCCATCTTGATGATAATCTTGGTGATGCTGACAACTTTCAAGCATGGAAGTGTAAGACCTCTCTCATCCTTGAAGAAAATGACTTGGATTAGTATATTAGTAAGGAAGTTCTAGAGCCTAAGGGATATGAGAGAATTATTGCATATTCTATTAAGGATCATCTCATCCCTCATGTTCCATCGAATACATTAAAGGAATCATTCAGTTCTTTGACAAATTTGTTCGAAGGAAATATCATCAATAAAAAAATGACATTGACGAACGAGTTGGAGTATGTGAAGATACAAAATTTAGATACCATGCAGTCCTACTAAACAAGGGTGGTTGAATTCAAGGAACAAATTGAAGCATTCAAAAAAGAAGAAGATATTATTATGACCACCTTGAGTAGGTCCCATAAGGAAGTTGGTTACCTTCAGCGGACTCTAGGAAGAGTGCACACAAGAAGAATCTTGACTCATAATAATAGAATAGAACATTGGAGCAACAAAATATCAATATCTTATGATTTATGAGAATTTCAATCTATAGAAATGTTAGATTTTTAACATTTAAGCTATATGATCTTAGGATATTATCTGAGAGAATAGCAAGCAAAGAAATCAATCACAAGAGACAATGAACAAAAAAAAATTTCTTGGGGGAACCATAAAGAATAAAACCCTGGAACTTCATCAGAGGTAGAATTAGAACCAAAAGTAAAACCCAAAGACAGTAAGATGATCTCTTGACAGCAGTAGTCTCTCTCTCTCTTGTCCCACCTTCTTCTTTCTCTCTCAGTTATGCGCTACAACTGAGTGTAAGTGAATGTGTCTTAAATATAGA
The DNA here is from genome assembly GCA_001517045.1 of Pseudotsuga menziesii. Taxonomy (NCBI): domain Eukaryota; kingdom Viridiplantae; phylum Streptophyta; class Pinopsida; order Pinales; family Pinaceae; genus Pseudotsuga; species Pseudotsuga menziesii. The sequence continues at coordinate 27,142 of LPNX010983365.1, read as the reverse complement.
GTCTCCCTCTCTATTTACAATAGTTCTTGAATTGACAATAACTCACTAGGGTTGACTTCTCTAGGAGGGTCTAATAACCCTAGGGACCCACAACTGCAAGAACTTTAACCCTTGATAAATAAGGAGGGTTATACTCTATGACTTTACATGACTTGTTTACATTATTGAATCTCTCGATAGGAACATTGGGGCATGACATGACTCAATTAAATTACAAATACTTCCCGATAGAAACATCGGGGTACAATACATAAGATATACAAGTGAATACATTCTGAAGTTACAAATACAACAACACTCCCTCTTAACTAGGAAGGTATTATCTCAACATAATTTATCAGCACAATTATTCATCTGTGTATCATTTGGATCATCATCAAGTCATCTTCATCTTCAATTCATGTTCATATTCAATTCTGTATCATCACTGGATCATCATCAAGTCTGGATCATGACTTGATCTAAATCATAACTGCTGGATCATCACTAGGTCATCATCACTGGTGCATCTGAATTCTACTCGTCACAGGAAGTTCTACAGAGCCAGGCCTTTTTCGTGCTAGTTGTAGGCCTAGCCTCTAGGTAGGTCTTGTTAGAAGAACAGGACCGCAGAGCAATAACAATTATATAGTTAAATCAATAAACAAGATGCAAAAAGTCACTAAACATTACAGAGAGACACAGATATAACATGGTTCACCCAAACAATGGGCTACTTCCACAAACAAATTTTCCAGTCCTTTTATTTCAGTCCAGAAAGATGAAGGGATACGCCCTGCAGTAAAACCGTTGCACTTCCTCTTCACACTCTCACAGTCTCTCTTCTAGCACAATACAATGCCCACATCCAGTACCATACAATACTCACATCTAGTACACACACCAGTACCATAAAATGTGATTTAGAATGGAGCCTCCTCAAGCCTTATAAAGGCTTAATCACATGCAATACCATGGGACAATACCATGGGCTACAACAAAACCATGTGCCCAAACCATGTTCCCAAACCATGTGCTAGACCTAACCACCTTTGACTCAATCCCAAGTCAAGGTTAACACATGCAATACTATGGGACAATACCATCAGACACAACAAACCATGTGCTAGACCTAACCACATTTGACTCGATCTCAAGTCAAGCTTAACCCTAACAATCCCCCCTTTAAACTTGACTTGGAGTAATCACCAACTCCCCTCAAGTATTTACCGAGGAATCTTATATACACCCCCCTATCACCTAGGTCTATCTCCTGACTTTACCGGTGAGTTACCAGGGGTATGCATGCCTTACCAGGTCTTACAGCCATATGCCCATTTACATGCAAACCGCTCCATTACATTTTTATGTGCCTTCATGGTGACTAATCACAACAACTCTACCGCTGCTGCACTTGCTGGACCTTGGACTTGGAAAATTTATTCTTTTCACCTTCATGATTTAAGGCCAATAGAAACCGAGTAGGAACTCAGTTTCTCTCTGGTTACTCCCTTTGTCAACATGTCTACAGGATTCTGGCTAGTGTGAATCTTTTCCAGTTTTAATAGTTCTTCATCTAGAACAGATCTTATGAAGTGGTACTTGAGTTATATATGTTTATTCCTTGAATGAAAGACTGATTTCTTTACAAGATGAATGGCACTCTGGATGTCACTTTGCAGCCTACTATTATCCCGTTTCTTACCCAATTCTTCCATGAACCTCTGCAACCAAATCATCTCCTTACTAGCCTTTGTAGCAGCAACATACTCTGCTTCCGTTGTTGAAAGTGCAACAACCTGTTGCAGTTTTGAAATCCAACTTACTGCTGTTCCACCTATAGTGAACACATACCTTGTGGTGCTCCTCCTGTTTTCTTTATCACCAGCCATATCTGCATCAACATATCCCTATAGAAAAATGTTTGAACCTCCAAAACATAATGCATGAGAAGTGGTATCTCTCAAATACCTGAGAATCCATTGTACTGCTTTCCAATGCTCTTTACCTGTATTATTCATATACCTGCTCACAACTCCCACTGCATGTGCAATATCTAGTCTTTTGCACACCATGGCATACATAAAGCTCCTAACTGCTGATGAATAGGGAATCTTGGACATGTAATCTATCTCTTCCTGTGTCTCTAGACACATATGCTTGCTTAGTTTGAAATGGCTTGCCAAAGGTGTGTTGACTGGTTTTGCATTCTGCATTCTAAACCTCTACAACACCTTTTCTATGTACTCACCTTGAGACAATGTCAATTTGTGATTTTTCCTGTCTCTTGTTATTCTCATACCAAGGATTTGCTTTGTAGCACCCAAATCCTTCATCGCAAATGATTTAGCTAGTTTTGTTTTGAGCACATTTATATCCTACATGTTAGACCCTACAACAAGCATGTCATCCACATACAATAACAAGATAATATATCTTCCGTTATCTAGCCTCTTGAAATAAACACAGTGGTCAGAATGACATCTATCGTAACCTTGTTCTGTCATAAACTTATCAAATTTTAAATACCACTGCCTTGGAGCTTGCTTCAAGCCATACAAGCTCTTCTTCAACCTGCAAACCAAATTCTCCTTCCCTTTGACCTCATACCCTTGTGGCTGCTGCATATAAATCTCTTCCTCCAAATCCCCATGGAGAAAGGCCACTTTTACATTTAATTGTTCAAGATGCAAATCTTCTACTGCCACTAGACTTAAAATAGTTCTAATTGAAGTCATTTTAACAACAGGAGAAAATATTTCATCAAAGTCTATACCTTTATTTTGTGCAAACCCCTTTACAACAAGTCTAGCCTTGTATCGCTTCTTTCCTCCATCTTCTTCCTTCAACCTGTAAACCCATTTATTCTGCAATACCCTTTTTCTTGTAGGAAACTCAACCAAATCCCAAGTCTAGTTTCTTACCAATGAGTCCATCTCCTCATCCATGCCTTGCTCCCACTTCTTTCTAGTTTCTACCTGCATTGCTTCTTCAAAACATTCTGGCTCACCAGAATCAATCATCAATAAATAATACAATGAAGGAGAGAATCGTTCAGGGGGTCTACTTAACCTGGTATACCTTCTTACAGTTGCAGGAGTTTCAAGTACCTGCTGTTGCTCTTGATTTTTTGGTGCTTTTGGAACTTCATTTTCTTTGATTTCATCAAGCACTATGTACTCTATGTTTTCCTTTTCTTCTTTCTTTCCCTGCAACTGATCTTTGTACATGACCTTTTCATTGAATACTACATCTCTACTCCTAATGATTTTGCAATTTTTAAGATCCCATAAGCGATAACCAAAATCATCAACCCCATATCCAATAAAGGTACATTTCTTGGATTTAGCCTCAAGATTTGTTCTATCATCTTTATCAATATGGACAAATGCTTCACAACCAAAAGTTCTAAAAAATGAGTATTTTACCTGTTTACCTGTCCATGCCTCCTCTGTAATTCCACCATCCAAAGCACTTGAAGGCCCTCTGTTTATTAAATAAACAGCAGTGTTTACAGCATCATCCCAAAACTGTAAGGGCAACCCTGCATGCAATCTCATACACCTTGCACGCTCCATGATCGTTCTGTTCATCCTTTCTGACACACCATTTTCTTGGGGTGTTCGAGGGATTGTCTTCTCTCTGTGAATCCCATTATGTGAACAGTAACTATCAAACTCCTTACTGCAGTACTCGCCTCCATTATCAGATCTGAGACATTTCAACCTTTTTCCTGTCTCATTCTCAGCCAAAGCTTTCCACTTCTTAAAAATATCAAACACATCAGATTTCTATCTAATGCAATAAACCCAAGTTTTTCTAGTTGCATCATCAATAAAAGTAACATAATAACGAGAGCCACCAAGAGATTGTACCTGAGTTGGTCCCCATACATCTGTATGGACAAGCTCTAACTTTTCACTCGTCTTTTGTTTCCCAACCCTGAGAAATATAACTCTCTTCTGTTTTCCATAAACACAGTTCTCACAAAATTCCAAACTTACCTGCTTCAGATCTGGAAGTAGTTTCCTTGAGTGGAGAATCTGCATCCCCTTCTTACTCATGTGGCCAAGCCTATGATGCCACAACACTACACCTATTTATGTGGAAGCTACAGAAATAGAATAATCAGTTCTATGAGGAAATAAATATAACGTACCTATCCTATTTCCTTTTGCAATTACCATTGGTCCTTTAGTGACCTTCCACCATGTTTCTCCAAACGTAGACAAACAGCCACCATCTCCCAACTTCCCTGTTGAGATCAGGTTTCTTTTCATAGCAGGAATGTGCCTTACATCCTTTAGCAACCAGTCATTTCCATTATTTAGTTTAATCCGTACCTTACCCTTTCCAACAATTTTACATGGTTCATCATCCCCCAATAACACATGCCCAAAATCACCTTGAACATAATCATAAAAGAATTTCCTATGGGGTGTAGCATGACATGAAGCCCCTGAATCTACTACCCAGTAATCACTTGTATTATTTAATGCAAGAATCAAAGCATCTTGTAACACATCACCTGCTACATTTGCTTCTTGGGTAGTCTCTTGCTGCCTCTCACCTTTCTTCTCTGGTGCTCTGTGGTCTTTCTTTAGATGTCCTTTCTTACCATAGTTCCAGCATTCTATTTTTCCAAATCTGGAATTGGATCTTCCCTTTTTATACTTGCCATGATTTCCTGGGCTCCTTCCTCTCTCTTTTTGTCTCCCTCTGCTCTCCATGGTCAACGCATTACCTGATGTCTCACATGTGCTTTTCCTTTGCATTTCCTCGCTAAGAATAACACTAACAACATCATCAAACTTAAGAGTGCTTGAACTAGGGACAGAGTTACTTACAGCCATGACCAAGCTATTCCAGCTTTCTGGAAATGAGCACAAGATTAGGAGAGCCCTAACCTCATCATCAAAGTTCACTTTTACAGAACTTAACTGACTGGTAAGTGTATTAAACTCATTTAAATGGTCAGCAACAGATCCACTTTCCTACATCTTCATATTAAATAAACGCTTCATTAAAAATACCTTGTTAGAAGCCGAGGGTTTTTCGTAGAGCTTACTCAATGCGCTCATCACACCCTCTGTTGTTATTTCTTTCAAAATATTGAAGGCCACCGATGAAGTCAGGCACAACCATATTGTTCCTAGTGCATTTTTGTCAAGAACCTCCCATTCTTCATCCTTCATAGCCGCTAGCTATTTTGCTTTTCTGCCCAATGGCAGGTACAGATATTTTTGGTACAGATAGTCCTCCATTTGCATCTTCCATAACTAATATTTTTGGCCGTTAAATTTATCGACCCTAAACTTTCCTTCTTCCGCCATTGCTCCCACTCGAACCAGGCACCCTTCTTTCCTGCAAGTTTACAAACCAAATAGACCTTTTGGTTCTGATACCAATTGTTAGAAAAACAGGACCGCATAGCAATAACAATTATACAGTTAAATCAATAAACAAGATGCAAAAACACATTAAACATTACAGAGAGACACAGATATAACATGGTTCACCCAAACGATGGGCTACGTCCACAAACAAATTTTCCAGTCCTTTTGTTTCAATCGAGAAAGATGAAGGGATACGCCCTGCAACAAAACCACTGCACTTCCTCTTCACGCTCTCACAGTCTCTCTTCCAGCACAATACAATTCCCACATCCAGTACCATACAGTACTCACATCCAGTACACACACCAGTACCATACAATGCGATTTACAATGGAGCCTCCTCAAGCCTTATAAAGGGTTAATAACATGCAATACCATGGGACAATACCATGGGCTACAACAAAACCATGTGCCCAAACCATGTGCTAGACCTAACCACCTTTGAATCAATCCCGATTCAAGGTTAACACATCCGATACTATGGGACAATACCATGGGCTACAACAAACCATGTTCCCAAACCATGTGCTAGACCTAACCACCTTTGACTCGATCTCAAGTCAAGGTTAACCCTAACAGCTCTTCATCTTTTTTAGCACTTATATCTGACCCATTCAAAAATTCCCTCCCAGCACTTGCATCTAACCTTGGGAGGAACACATCCACCACCATGTCAGAAATTCATGTCCAACACTCACATATGACCATGGGATGAACACATCAACCATGTCAGAAAGGCCAAAAACTCACATATGACCATGGGATGAACACATAAACCATGTTAGAAAGGCTCAACACTTATATCTTAACATGGGATGAACACATCAACCATGTAATAAAGGATTGGCACTTATATCTTACCATGGGATGAACACATCAACCATGTAAGAAAGGCTCAGCACTCACATCTGACCATGGGATGAACACATCAACCATGTCAGAAGGGCTCAACACTTAGATCTGACCATGGTATGAACACATCAACCATGTCAGAAAGGATCAGAACTTACATTTGACCATGGGATGAACACATCGACCATGTTATAAAGGCTCAGCACTTATATCTTACCATGGGATGAACACATCAACCATGTAAGAAAGGCTCAACACTTATATCTTACCATGCAAAGAACACATCAACCATGTAATAAAGGCTCAACACTTATATCTAATCATGTGGGATGAACACATCCCGCAGTCACATCAGAATGACTCTGCAATTATATATGACCATGGGATTAACACATCAACCATGTCAAAAAGGCCCACGGACTCATCACTTCAGTTTGGAGGGAATCTCAATCTGGAGAACACCAAGCTTCTCCATGAAGTACTCAAACTTCACTCTAGCTAATGGCTTGGTTAATACATCATCTATCTTCGTGTTTGTCTTAACATACTGGAGCTTCACTACTCCTCTCTGCACCATATCCCTAATATAGTGATATTTGATCTTGATATGCTTCATCTTTTCATGGAACACTGGGTTCTCTGAAAACTTCACACAACTCTGATTGTTGCAATATATGCAAGTAGCATCCAAATGGAGATAAAACAAATTAGATACTAGCTTCCTAAACCAAACTACCTCACAGCGAGCTTTTCAAGCTGCAACATACTCTGCTTCATCTATACTCAGTGCCACACATGATTTCTTCTTAATAAACCATGAGATCATACATGATCCCATGCTGAAGCAGCACCCTAAAGAGCTCTTCCTATCAGTGGCACTGCCTTCCCAATCTGAATCCACATAACCTTCAAGGTTAATCTTCTGATTCACCTCATACTTGAGTCCATAATCAATTTTACACTTTAGGTACCTCAGAATATGCTTTGCAGCAATCAAGTGAACATGTTTCGGATCTGTCAGGAACTGGCTCAATGTGTTCAAAGAAAAGCAAATATCTGGCCTTGTATTCATCAAGTAAATTAAGGACCCAATCATTTGACGATGCATCATAGCATTAGCCAATTCTGATGAAGCATCACTCAATAGTTGCAGGTTTGATTCCATAGGTGTGGTCATGGCCTTGCATTCCATCATCCCAAACCTCTTTAGGATGTCTACTGCATACTTCCCTTGTCCCATGGATATTCCATTTGCATTCTACCACACCTCCATGCTTAGGAAGTAATGAATCATACCCAACTCCTTCATTTCAAACTCAGGAGCAAGATTCCTCTTTGTATCAGGAAAAACCCATCCTCACCTCTCACAAACTAATCATCTACATATAATAGGAGTATCACTCGGTTCCCTTCTTCAACCTTGTAATAAAGGTTGGAATCCACCTTTATTCTTGGTAAATCCCAAATTGGATAGGAAGCTGTCAATTTTTCCGTAGCATGTTGTGGGTTTTTGTTACAAACCATACAGGGATTTATTCAATTTACACACATGAGTCTCCTTGTCATTTGTCTCAATACCTAGTGGTTGCTCCACATACACTTCCTCTTCCACTACACAATTAAAGAAAGCAGTTTTGACATCCATCTGGTGTATCTTCCATTTCATTACTGCATCCAGAGTGAGTATTGATATGATGGAAGTGTATTTGGCTATAGGTGCAAAAGTCTCTTCATAATCTATTCCTTTTTCTAGGAGAATCCATGAGCCACAAATATTGCTTTATATTTCTCTATGATACCGTCTACATCATGCTTGATCTTGTAGATCCACTTGGAAGTTACAACATACTTCCCTTCTGGTCTTCAGAAAACATCCCAAACATCATTCTTCATGATCTATTGATACTCTTGGATCATAGCATCCTTCCATTCCTTCTTTTTTGCCACTTCTTCATAGTTGGAAGGCTCTTTATCAATGAAGTCACATAATAGGGATACATAATTGGAGCAGGACCTATTTCTTTTCCTCTCTCTGTGTATCTCTTTTGGAGCCCCGTATCTTTCTGCACCTTGGATAACCTATCGTACCCATGCAAGTTTCCTCTTGTGAGGATTCTTCTCTCGAGGCGGATCTATCAGTTCCTGAGGTTCTTCCATTTCTTGATATTCTTCTGGAGTTGCTTCATTCATAGTTGTATTATGGATTCTGGGTACTTATAATTATTCATAGTCTTCAATAGGTATTTTTCTGGACTTGATGTAAGCTGAGTTTTCTTCAAATCTTACATCTCTGCTGATCTTGATATTCCTGAATCTTAGGAAGTGAATCTGTAAGCCTTTGAGCTCTCAGAGTATCCAACAAATATACCCTTCTTTCCTGAAGGATCTAACTTTGTCCTCTTTTGTTTTGGAATGTGTATGTACACTGGACATCCAAATATTCTAAGATGACTGACTTCTGGTTTCTTGTCGAAAAAGACTTATTCTTGTGTCTTTTTCTCGAGTACTCTATGTGGAGTACGGTCCTGTACATACACAACTATCCTAGAAGCTTATTCCCATATATGCATAGGAAGGTCTTGATCATGATGCATTGCCCTTGTTGCTTCCATGATTGCTCTATTCTTTCTTTCTGCAACCCCATTATGTTGTGGATTATATGGAGTGGTCAACTCCTTCTTAATCCCTGAATCTCTGCATAATTCTTTGAATTCATTTGACGTGAATTCTCCTCCATTATCTACTAGAAAGATCTTGATCTTCTTCTCTGTGTGGTTCTCGATCAAGGCTTTGAATTCTTTGAATTTGTTGAATACTTCATCCTTGTTCTTCATGAAGTATATCCATGTCATCCTAGAAAAATCATCAATGAAAGAAACATAGTATACATACCCTCTTAGAGAACTATATGACATTGGACCGCATACATTGTAGTGGAATATTTCCAATATTTCTTTTTCCTTGCTCTCGCTACTTGGAAATGTCTTCTTTGTGTTCTTTCCTTTCGCACATCCTTTACATACACCCTAATGTTTTTCTTACATTTCTGGAATACCTTCAACTGCTTTTCCTACAAGTGGTAGTTCCCTATAGTGCACATGTGAAATCCTTCTATGCCACAGTTCATTTGGTTTTACTTAGTCATGAACCAAAGCTTGTTCTGGTTGGACCTTCAATTTGTATAGTCCTCCCTCTCGTTCTCCAATTACTATTGCATCTTCAATAGTCTTTCCATTTCGCCACATGAGGACTTAGCCATCTATAAATGCAACCCTCATGCCTTTTGCATATAATGTAGAGATGGAGAGAAGGTTCTTCTTTAGTCCTGATAAAAATAGGACATCCTTCATTTTCATAGACTTTCCAATGCCTAATTTCTAGGAGTATTCTCCACAACCTTTTATTGGATACTGATAGTCATCCCCAAGTTTCACCTTGTTGGATAATCCATGTTCTGATAGCTTCATAAATGATTATTTGAATCCCTTCATGTGTTTGGAAGCCCCACTGTCTATAAGCCAATAGCTACTTCCATGTGTGATGTTTCTCATGAGAGCGAAAATCAAAACATATTCTTCATCACTTGAAGAATCACCACTGTCTTGTTTGATTCTCTTCTTCGAAAGATCATCATATTTTGCAGCATGCGCATGATGTCTTTTCTTGCTTCCCTTCTTCTTGTGAGAGCCATTTTTTTTCCTACGACAATCTCTAGCATAGTGTCATATTTCATCACATGTAAAGGATCTGAATTTAGGTAGATTCTTGTTACATATTTTAGGATGAGAGTGCTTACCTTGGTGATGGTCTGTTTTTCTCTTCTTGGATTGTATTATGACAACTTGATCTTCATTTCCAACGTTTTCTTCTCAAGCTAGTATTCAAGATTCTTCCTGTGAGAATTCTTCCCACAATATGCTAAACTTTAATAGCTTCTTTCTAGAACAAATCCCTTGAATGAAAGAGTCCCATGCCCCAGGGAGACCATTCAAGGTGGTTATCACAATTTCTGCATTCTCTACTTCTTCATCTACCGCTTCAATTTGTTCCTTGATTTGAGAGACCCTTGTAAAGTAAGACTAGATGGTCTCCACATTCTTTAATTGGTTTATCATAGTCCTCTTCTGGTTTATTTTCTTCCCTGCAAATAGCTTAAATAGGGCATAAAACATCTCTTTAGGTGTCTTTAGAGAGGACACGTATGGTATGACATGATCCTTGATTGAATCAGCAATAATCCTCTTAGCCATGACCAATTTCTTCTTGTGTAAGGCCTTATTCTCATATCCCTCTAGAACTAGAACCTATTCATTGATGTAAGAGTCCAACTCATTTTCTTCCATGACCAGGGAGATCCTATACTTCCAAGCTCAGAAGTTATCAGATCCCTCAAGCTTTTCATCAAGCTTGGTATGAGGAGACATCTTAACAGAGAACCTCAAATGGAAATGCAAAATATTTACGTCCTACCAGGTTAAGATGTTGGAACTAGATCTAGATCTAAATTTCTGTAGAGCTGGTTTTTTGGTTCGGGAGCAGATTAGGGTTTGACTTTACCGTAGTTCTGCCCAACCAAAAACTTTGGTCTTGATCTCTAAACTTCAATTTGTGGGAGGAGATCAATCCAAGCCAGGGCTCACTCAAAAACTCCACTTATGTGGAAATCCCTAATTTCTCGTAGTAATGTCGGGTCAAAAACTAAAAATGCTCAAAATCAAATTCTGCTTCAACAGAAATATGCAACCTAGAGAGGAGAGTCATCCTAGCCTCCTTTTGCTGAAAATATGTGGAGAGAGATCCAAAAAGGAGGAAGACCTAGCTTCAGCAGCTACAGAGTGTCTTGTTCTCAGGTTAGCTTTGATACCATGTTAAATTTTTAACATTTAAGCTATATGATCTTAGGATCTTGTCTAAGAGAATAACAAGCACAGCAATCAATCACAAGAGACAATGGACACAAATTGTTTCCTCGGGGAAACCATAAAGGAGAAAACACTGAAAGTTCCTTAGAGATAGAACCAACACCAAAATAAAAACCCAAAGATAGTAAGATGATCTACTGATAGTAGTAGTATCTCTCTCTCTTGTCCCAGCTTCTTATTTCTCTCTCAGTTATGCGCTACAAATCAGTGTGAGTGAATCTATGTTAAATAGAGAGCGTCCCTCTCTATTTATACTAATTCCTGACTTGACAATAACTCACTAGGGCCGACTTCTCCAGGAGAGTCTAATAACCCTATGGCCCCACAACTACGGGGAATTTAACCCTTGATCAATAAGGAGGGTTATTCTCTATGACTTTACATGGCTTGTTTTTGTTATTGAAACTCACGATAGGAACATTGGGGCATGACATGACTCAATTACATTAAAAATACTTCTCGATAGAAACATCGGGGTACAATACATATGATATAAAAATGAACGCATTCCTAAGTTACAAATATGTCAACAAGAAAGATTTAGGAGCCTTAGATAAACTCACAAATGGAATTTGATGCAAAACCAACAAAAACCATTAAAAGAGAAGCAATTTACACATGCAATGTGAACAAAAATAGGTTATTAGTTGACTGTATAACATTAAAACATGTTAGTAACAGGTTTATATTAAACCAGAAGTGTTTCATGAGGCTTGGGTATCCCAATGTGACTATACAAGTGAAAATGGCCAAATTGGCCTCAACCCCCCCTAGGTGGGCCAAACATGCTCCAAATTAGGCCAAATGGCCACAAATGTTTGTGTGGGCGTGGATGAGGTGACATGGGGAAATCATAGCAATATGGAAATATGTAGTATCCTTAGAGAAAGTCACAAATCAAATTTGATGCAAAACCAACAAAAAACCATTAAAAGAGAAGCAATTTATAGATGCAATGTGAACAGAACCAAGTTATTATTTGAATTTTTAACATGATTCAAATAAGAAATAGAATATTCCTCAATATATGAGGAATATAAATATTCTACCCAAAAAACAAACAAATATAAGTGTTCAATTGTCATTTCATGATAGTGTTTGGGTGTTCACTTGTTTATATTTAGTTGATGTATTATGCATGTTTGTGTGTTTGCATTTATTGTACTGAATTAAACATCATGGGTAAGAGGTCATTGATGTTGTACAACATTCCATTGCTACTTATCTAGATTGAAACCTCTTTCCTGACATATTAGGAGTAGTACACACTCTTAATAACATTGGGGTAGAAGGGATCTAGACGTTACTGTATGTGTATAGTATATGGATGAATGTTGTAGCATTAGCTAAGATAGTTGCATGATTGTGTGAAATATATTTGTCACTATTAATATGTTTTGGAAATTATGATATGTTTCTAATAATCCAACTAAACTTGACTTTTAGATTGTTTTAAAGAGCAAGTAAAGACAATTCAAATGAAGAACGTGAAGCTCTCCAAGTTAGAGACACTGTGGCAAAAAAAAGATATTCAGAAGAAAAGATAAAGTTATATCCACTTGGATAAATGAATACCATATTTTGCACAAGATATCATCCAAGATAAATAAAAAGTATGAGGATACTTCAAAAGAGAGTAAGAGGCCTCAAATACACTCCAACTCTTTGACACATTTGAGTGACATCATTAATGCAGATCCTTCTAGCTATGAAGAAGTAGCACGCACTATGTGAGAGTTTTCTAGGAGCACACTCACTACATTACATCTCCAAATGGTCAACTTGCATTCTACTAGTATAGGAGAACCACCTAGGTGCACCTCCCATGTTTCATGAGCCTATGATCTCAACATGGTAACACACACATATATAAATATATGTAGGGAATGAGTACAATCAAACAACCTTATACACCAGTTATTTTATGTTCTAATTCAATCTCAAGGACTTATTACATCTGAAAGACCTTCCTTCAAGATATTTTCCATCCAGAAAACCTTTAGGGCGTATTACATCTAAGTAACCTGCATACCACACCAGGGATATTTTTACACTCGGACAACCCAAAGGACTTATTACATCAAAATAACTTGCTTACAATGCAATGAATGACATTTACATTAATATAACCTGTCTCATGACTGATTACGTATGAGTATTCTATGTATCATTCCAGGAATCATTTTTACACTCAAAAAACCTACATGACTAATTACGTGTGAGCATCCTGCTTCACCAAGATCATTTCTGCTCAGACAACTTGTCTCATTTCCCATGTGAGATATCATCCATCTATGTCTTTTGATTTATTGTTATTTCTAGCTTAGAAACATATCAGGACTGATTACATCCAAGGATAACCGACGAGCTTTGCTAGTACTAATTACATCAGAGGACAACCTACAATACTAATCATGTCTGAGAAACCTATGATCTTTTCCATCATTTAACTCTCAAACAACATGTCTCTCCATCTATGCTAGAACTCATGAGTCCCTCTTTCGAGATGTCTTGTTCTATATCTCATGAAGTCTTTCTCTAAAGTACTCGAACTTCACTCTAGATATTTCTAGTATAGAATCACATCATGAATTATTATGTCCAAGGATAACCTTTTATCTTCTCCAAGACTTATTGCATCTAATGAAAACCTATGATACTAATTACATTATATAAAACTACAAATGTCGCCATGAATTTTACACTTGGATAACCTGTATCTCTAGGTATGCTAGAATTCATCACTCCCTCTTTCGAGGGGCCTTAATCTAGATCACACACTAGAGCTTCACTGATCCTCTCTGTATCATACAAAAATGCAACTAAGATCAATCAAATCAGATAGTATCTTTCTTTTTTTTAAACATACTACCTCACAACTAACCAAGCAAGTAGTAGGATATTGTGCCTTGGATATACTCAAATCCATGTAGGACTACATCCTGCCAAACAAATAGATCATACTGGATCTCAAACTGAAGGTTCTCTTCCTCTTAATGTCACTGCATGACTAATCTGAATGAACATAACTGTGCACGTTAGTCTTATAATTCATATCATACTTGAGCCCATACTCAGTTGTACCCTTCAAGTGTTATCTTTTCTCAATATCTCATTATATTATCTAGAATATTTATCTGAAAGAAGAACAGGTACAACAAGATGCATAATATATAAAAGATACACGAGACACAAATATTTTCACCAAGGAAACTATAGAGGAGAAAACCTAGCAAACTTCCTCATAATAGTAAGATGATCAAAAGCAATAATAAGAAGTATTCAAAAGTTATCTATCTCTTCTCTTCTAACTCTCTCTCTATCTCTCTCATGCGAACTTGAGAGTTTTAGGTGTGTATAAATGCAATAGAGAGCCTACCTATTTATACCCTTTCAAGTCATTGAACAAACATAAGACTCGAGCCTACATGTCATCTCACATGGGGTCCACTTCTCCTAGAGAGACTACCAGTACATATTAAAATGGAGGTTGTACCTCAAGGTATAGACACAATTTAGACATCCCATAAAGGGGTCACACACATCCCCAATGGGGTTACACCAACATACAATGATAATATAGATCAGCATATCCTCTGAAGTTACAAATACATCAATAGTCCCTCTTAACTAGGAAGGAATTCTCTCTCTACAAAGTTATCAACACATATGGTTAGGTATTCATCACATCATCATAATCAAGAACTAATAGAGTCTACATCATAGATGCTGCCATCATATTCTTATAATTTGATCATCGTACCATACTATATGTCATCAATAGTTTCTACAAAGCCAAACCTTTTTCATGTTGGATGTAGGCCTAATCCTTTGTTAGGTATTCATCACATATCGAGAAATCCTTCACCTATAATATGTCTATTATCTTTTTCACATTTCCACGGAAATATCTCATGTCTTCTACCTTCATCTTGTCCTCTCCAAATCATCTCTTTTGTCCTGAAAAAGACAAAACTATAAACAACCAAAGCATCTACGATCAACTTGTGTTCTATTAAAAGAACCTCCTAGGTGCACCTCTTGTGCTTCATGACCTTATCATCTCAACATGGGAACTTCATATATCTTATATATATGGTAGGACTAATTATGACCCAACAGCCTGGTACACCAGGACCTTTTTATGGTCTTCTGGTCAATATCAAGGGATTGCATTTGAACAACCTACATCCAGGATCTTTTCCGTTCAGAACACCATTGGAACATATTATGTACAAGTAACCTACATACCATTCCATGGCTTAGTATTTACACTCAGAGAACCCACATGGTGTATTACATCCAAATGAACTAGGTACCATGTCAAGGCTTAGTATTTACATTCGGATTACCTGTCACAGGACTTATTACATCCAAGCTATCTGCTACACTAGGATTTTTCCTGCTTGGACAACCTGTCACATTTTCCATGTGAGATAATATGATTTGTAACATATCAGAATTGATTACATATGATAAACCTATGAAATTCACTAGGATGTTATGCTCAGACAACCTATATTTCTAGCTATGCTAGAACACATCACCACTTGTTTCTAGGGATCTGGGTCTGGATGAAACCAAGTCTTTCTATGAAGTACTCTAACTTCACTCTCACAAGAGGCTTGGTCAACACATAGGTTATCTTCTCCTCTATTTCCACATACTGGAGCTTCACTTCTCCACTTTGCACCATATCCCTGATATAGTGGAGCTTAATATCGATGTGCTTCAACTTGTCATAGAACACTAGGTTTTCTGTCAACTTCACGTAACTATGATTATCACAAAATATGAAAGTCACATCCAACTGGAGATCAAATAAGTCATGCAATATCATTCGCAGCCACACTTTCCTGCAACTAGTTGAGCAAGATACAACATAATTTGCCTCGAATGTACTAAACATCACACATGTTTACTTCATGTTGAATCATGAGATCATGTTAGATCCAAAACTAAAACAACAACCTGATTTTCTCTTCGTGTCAGTAGCGCTACCTGCCCAGTATGAATCAACATAATTGTGTATGTTAATCTTCCAGTTCACATCATATTTGAGCCCATAATCCACTATACCTTTTGGGTACCTCGAAACTTGCTTTACCATTATCATGTTAACCTATCTTGAATCTATTAGGAACTGGATCACAGTGTTCACCACAAAGGATATGTATGCTCTTTTATTATTTAGATACATGAATGATCCAAACATCTGAGGATACATTATGGAATCAACATATCGAATGGAGAATCACTCATAATATTCAAGTTATATTCCATGGGTGTGGTCATAGCCTTGCAGTCGAACATTCTAAATCCCTTTAGAATATCCATTGCATACTTCCCTTTCCCAAGGAACATTCCATCTACACTCTACCACACCTCTACGACTAAGAAATAGTGCATCATACCTAGGTATTTCATCTCAAACTCTGTAGCAAGTCTCCTTCTTTCATCTATAGTGAGTTCCTCATCGACTGTTAGAAACAAGTCATTGACATATAGTAGGACTATCAATGGTATTCCATATTACACCTTGAATTAGAGGTTGGAATCTGGTTTACTCTTGGTAAATATCAAGCTCATTAGGAATCTATCCATTCTCCCATACCATGTCCTCAGTGCTTGCTTCAATCCATACAAGTCCTTCTTTAATTTGCACACATGGGTGTTCCTGTCATGTGTCTCAAATACAAGTGGTTGTTTAACATACACATTTTCCTTGACTACACCATTCAATAAATTTGTCTTGACATCCATCTAGTGTACTTTCCATTTCATAAGTGTTTCTAAAGCAAGTATGGTTCTTATGGAAGTGTACCTCACCACGGGTGAGAATGTCTCTTCGTAGTATATGCCTCCTTTCTGTGAGAAGCCTTATGCTATGAATCTTTCCTTGTGTTTCTCAATGCTTCCATATGGAGCATTCTTGATATTGTATATCGATTTTGAATTCATGGAAGACTTCTTCTTCAGCTTTGGAACAACTTCCCATACATCATTCTTCATGATCGACTGATATTCTCCGATCATTGCATCCTTCCACTCTTTCTTTTCTATATCCTCTTCATAGGTGGAAGGTTCTTTATCACTAATGTCACATAGTAGTGAAACATAGCTATTGTAGGGTTTTCCCCTCTTTCTCTTTCTATATATTCCTTCTGGAGCACCATACCTTTCATCTTCTCGTAAGACCTCTCATGCCCATGCTGGTTTCCTCTTGTGAGAGTCGTTATGAAGGAATGTATTTACCATCTCTTATGGTTCTTTCATGTCTTGATCTTTAGGGTTTTCTGGAATTGCTTCTCCAATTTTCATGTCTCAGACTCTCATCTCTTCAGCTTCGTCGACTTCCCACA
>LPNX010983349.1:13866-219497 GCA_001517045.1 Pseudotsuga menziesii | reverse complement strand
CCTAACAAACCAAAGAAGTCCTTGTAAGGAAACCAACTCCTCTCTTGTATTAGTTCTCTTTCCAACCCCAAAGATGTTCCTTCTATGGAGTTCTGCCACGAGTCCCTAAGATAACCTATAATATTTGCATAAACCAATAAAAGGATCGAAACCAATAAATACTTGAGTACCTCGGCTGATGGCCCAACAAATCAACTAGTCAATAATGGGGAAAGACTTCAAAAAACTACTCTAAATAGATGAAACATTTTGATCCTTCTTCATTGCATCCAAAAACCAATGGACCATAGAAACACATTTTAAACATTTAGCTTTCACAAATTTTC
This sequence comes from Pseudotsuga menziesii, assembly GCA_001517045.1. Taxonomy (NCBI): domain Eukaryota; kingdom Viridiplantae; phylum Streptophyta; class Pinopsida; order Pinales; family Pinaceae; genus Pseudotsuga; species Pseudotsuga menziesii. The sequence goes on along the minus strand of LPNX010983349.1, from coordinate 219,171 downwards.
CTCACAAACCTTCATCAAATAAGCTTCTCCATAAGCTCTTTGCACATAAAGCCCTATTGAACCAATTTAGATTTTTGATCCCCCGTCCTACCATCAGTTTTGACTTTGATAGACTCTCCCATGAAGTCAAATGAAATTTTGAATATTCCAACTTTCCAACCCATAAAAACTGAAATATTTTCTTTCTTATATTGTAAACCATAGACTCCTAAATGATAAATAAAGAAAACCCAAAAAATGGAATGCTTTGTAGAACATAATTTACCAAAAAAAGTCTTCCTTCAAGAGGCAGCCATCGAAATGACCAACTGTTAATTTTTCCTTTGAATCTTCTTAATTAACCATTCCTAATCACCTTTTTTTTACCCATTTGGTTTCAAAAATAAACCAAGATACTTAAAAACCCCTTCTAACCCAGTCATCTTATAAGGAAGTAGAGAAGCAATCTGGTTTCTAATTTCCATATCATCGCAAGAATACACAAAATCGGATTTTTGAACATTGACTGCCAAACCTAATGCATCATAAAATAAGGAGATAATAGAATGATAATGATTCCATTCAGAGAAAGAACCTTCTCCAAATATAAGAACATTTTCCATGAACAATATATGTGTAATATACATAGACATCGCCACCTTTAAGCCTCAAATTTATTTTGTTCCTTTTCCTCTTTTATAAGAATACTCAACCCTTCAATAGCTAGGATGAACAAATAAGTCAAAAGAGGACAACATTTTCTTAGTCCTATATTACTACTAAAGAAGGAGGTAGGAGTTCCATCAATCAGAACTGTATATCTGGTAAAGGTGATGCAGCCCATAATTCAATTTCTGATCTCAGTAGATAAACCTATATGGATAAGGATAAATCTCAAGTATGACTAGTCAACCCTATCATAAGACTTTATAAGATCCTTCTTAAGAATAAAAGCATTTTGTTTCTTAATTTTTATTGAATGAATACATTCTTTTGCAATTCCAACTGCATCCAGGACTTGTCTATTCAATAAGAAACCAAACTGATCTTCAGAAATATACCTCCTAAGGATAGGCTTCATCCCATCTGCTATAATATTTGTAATGATATTATACATGATATTACAAAGAAATATAGGCCTATAATCAATAAATGTATTTGTTTTATCTTTCTTAAGAATAAGAGTGATATAGATCCAATTCAAAGTACTTGGAAGTAGATAGAAAGACTCTTCTAGTCTTGCCCTCACATAGAACTAAATTCGATTTGACCAAAGAGTAAGGATGAGTTCAAACTTGGTTAATAGCAAAGCAAATTGTAGAAAACACTAGACACCAAGTTTCCTCCACTTCACCAATCATATATAGGTTCAATCCCTAGAGTTCAAACTCAATTAATAGAAAAGAAATCCAGAGAAAGCACTAGACATCAAGTTTCCTTCACTTCATCAATCATATATAGGTTCAATCCCTAGTTTTGTGGACCAGGTACCAAGTCTCATTTAGTCTCAATAAGTTTCACTGAGTTCAATCGTGACGATAGGATTAACAATAATGTTTTAGAGATGCAGCGGGAGAGGCGCCAAGGGCTTATCCTCCAGGTGCTCTAATCGTTGATATTATGATAAAGCATCATTCGTCGACGACCAAATCAAGTCTATGAGGCCTATACACATCCGTTGGAGAATAAGCCAACAGAAAATTTCAAAGAGAAAATTAAGCCATCACACTCAATTCCTTTTATACTTTTATTTTTAATATGACATGTGGACCATGCTTTACCCATTTGCATTCATGTCAAAGACTAGATATGTAGACTAGGTTATGCTATTGTATGCACTTGGGGGTTATTATTAAGACATGCAGATGGCCCTTTAGAATTTGATCCGATTATTCCCCTCAAGAAGAGTACGATCAATTTTCAATACCCATGTGGACCTTCAAGTCCCTAAACTTACAAGATTTCTCAATGGACCACTTTCCAAGGGATCTACAACCTTCATTGTCTCCCCTTTCTCAATGGACCACTTTCCAAGGGATCTATAACCTTCATTGTCTCCCCTTAAAATATTGGGAAATGATTACCAAACATGATCTCACACAAAACTGCTAAGAAATATTCACACAAATGTACTACCATGCTTGCTTTTATATCAAAACTAGACATTTAACCATATATTTCAATAACAAAAACCATATGATGTGGTATGTTCTAGAAATGATCACAGATAAAGACATGACCATCTGCATTTATGAGACCTGTATTAGATGCCATTAAAGCAGTTCTTTTCATTGTAGCATGCCACAATTTCTTTGTGTAGTAAAACATCAAGGAACTAACATACATATATGTTCATCACTTGGTAATTCATGGAAATAATCTTTGTAACCACAAATTTTAGGACTCCCCTCCATGATGCATTTTTGGGGACAATATCTTTCATGAAAAACATGTATTTTTAATGTGTTTTCTCTGCATTCTTTGTGTCACCCTGCTCTATTCCCATCTTCATTGCCTAAAGCATCAAGTTGGACATCGAGGCCAACCTTGTATTATACTTCAAGGAGTCAAGGTGTATCATTGTACAACATACACCAACTTTTTCTAGAACTTAACTCAATGGAGTCATTGAGCAACATGATGGCTCTAAATTGATTCCCTTGGCCTCGAGTAGGTGGTTTAAAAATTACTGTCAAATAAGTGTATACCATATACCATCAAACAACAAAGGACCCACATTAGAGAGAGAGACGAGGTTGAGATGCATTGTGCACATTATACTTGGTTGTCAGCTCACATGACACATGATTAGGAGCTAGATTGGGTGTTGAGCCCATGGTTTGGGTTTTGGAACTTAACTTGGATGGTATAACATGGGAGGTACTAAAGCATGGTTGACTTGTGAAATAATATAGAGATTGGCTAAGAAATAGTTTAAGTAGGAAATATGTGGTGCCTGGTATCAATTGGGGGTTCCCATTGGAATGTAGGACATCGTTGATTCATGGTAGGAAAACAACAATTTTTAAAATTTGTTATTCATTAAGCAACCATTATTGTTGATATTTCTGCAGATTTGTAGACTCAAAAAGATCAATACAAATGTAATTGTTCCTTGAGAAATATGGACTCATATCTTGGTTGATTTATAGGTAGATCCATTGCAATAAATTCAACTCCTTAATGATAATCCCAAAATTATGGGTTTGTTAACCATGTCAAATAAGGCATCTTGATATATTTAGTTTTCCTCCCCGATGGATTGTTAGAATTTTGTCATTCAAGATAGCATTATGATCTTAGGATCTTTAACTGAGAGAATAACATTCACAGCAATAAAACACAAGAGACAAGAGACACTAAGAATTTTCCTCGGGGAAACCATAAAGGAGAAAACCCCGCAACTTCCTCAGAGATAGAATAAGCACCAAAAGTAAAACCCAAAAACATAAAGATGATCTCTTGACAGCAGTAGTCTCTCTCTCTGATCCCAGTGTCTTCTCTCTCACTCACGTGCCCTAATGAGTGAATGTGTGTGTGATAAATAGAGAGGCTCACTCTCTATTTATATTCTTCCGTTCACTTGAAACCCACTCCAACTTGTCAGCCTCACTTAACAATTAATTACTAAAGCTGACATCTCTAGGAGTGTCTAATAACCCTAATTCCCCACAACCTGTGGGGACTTTGCCTCCTCCGACCAATAAGGAGGTTTATCTTAACAAAATGGTGGGTACTATTTCCCCGACTTACAATGACTCACATAGGGTCAACTTCTCTAGGATAGTCTAATAACCCTAGGGCCCCACAACTGTGGGGACTTTAACCCTTCACCAATAGGAGGGTTACCCACAATGAATTGACATGACTTTTCTACATTATAGAATCTCCCGATAGGAACATCGGGGCATGACATGACTCAAATACATTACAAACACATCCCAGAATAAACATCAAGGTACAATACATAAAATATATGGATGAATACATTCTGAAGTTACAATTACATCAACATGGATATCATTTTAAAGGACAGATATAATACATTGATGGAAACTAGGTGCCTGATGGTAGGTTCTTAAAATTTAGGAAACTGACTCAAGTACTCTATAATGAAAAATTAAGAGAATAAAAAATGAAAAATGTTTAGTATTTTAAAAAAAATCATATAAAATACAAATATATAAAATAAACAAAAATATATAAAATATAATGAAAATGCAAAAAACAAAAAAAACATAACCTTTTCCCCCAATATGTCGGCCCGACTGCCTTGATCCTTCGAGGAGGGGCTCGATGCAAGGATGATCAACCGGTTTCTGAAGAGAGGAGGAAGATACTAATGTATGAAAGATTTTTTTTTTAGATTGTGGAGATTCTTAGGTCAGATCCTAGGTGTAGCGTTTGGAGAATGCTCAGATTAGAACTGTGATCCAATATCACAGCTTGAGGAGAACACCAAATCATTGATGACTAAGGAATGGAATTTCAAAATCTAACTGAGAAAGAGAATCATTCCTCTCAACACTTGCAAATCGTGGTAGCTCTGGACATTGAATCGATCTGTGGAATTTATCCAGATTACGGTTGAAGTTACACATAATCGTGTTGGTGGTGCGATGTAACCAGAGTTCTGTTGATTAGGGATTCATTTGAAGGTCGTTGTTCCAGAACAGAGTGTGCATTTATAAACCAGGGTATTTTCATACAAAATATTCAGGAATCTGAAATTGTGCCATCAAATTCCTTTCAATATAGATTCTGGTAATGCTCGATGAATTCCTGTAATACTTAATGGTTTCCTTTAAGTTAGATTAATTCTCTGAATTTGCAGTTTTCTATCAATTAGTTGTTTGAGGATGCAAGTGTGCTCCAGATTTGGGGTTGTACTAAGTTGTAATCCAAGTTTACCCTTAATCCTCTTATAGGTAGTATTTAAACATGTAGACATTTTTCTACCATTGATGAGGGGTAGCAAACCGAAGTAGTGTGAACTAAAACCACTCTATTTCAAAGGGCACCAATTTTACTAGGTAGCTATTATATCTATCCATTTTTATCCCTTGATCCTCTTACGGGTAGTATGCAAACACATAGATTTTTTCTAGCCATTAATGAGGGGTAGCATCCTAAAACAGTGTGGATTAGAGGTCCAATCTATTTCAGTAGGGAACTACACCAGGTGGTTGCTACTCCGATGAGGAGCCTATATCATAGTTTTCACTTCAAAGGTATCTTTGTTTTATTAAACATTATAAAATCATATCCCTTATTCTTGATCCTCAACCAATATTACCTCCAAACCTCTAAACCTATGCATAGAAAGATAATTACGAAGACAATTTAGAGCCCCATTCTCGGTGCATTAGCCCTAAAAGATTACTTTCGTGCATAATAGAAAATACCATCGATTTAGTTTGTGCAACATGGTTAAGGAACCAAAACCCATAATCTATGCTAAAAACATTGTAATGGCACCCATATCCTGGTTGAAAGTGAAAGATTCCATTTACAAGACATGTGAGGTGATATAGAACCATGTGCATGTCCACTAGACATAAAGATGAATATTTTAGGGCCTACATCCTCGTTGTTTATTCCTAAACCTTACAAAGGCCTTAAGAACCATCCATGTCATTCAAAATATTATAACAACAATAATATGACCCATGTAGGACAATTATTCACTCTACATGGGACAATTATTCACTCTACCAGGAAATTGAACCAGTCTGGGACTGGAGGACTCACCCTAGTGTTGAGGGCCATTCTCTGAATGGAGGCACCTCGTCAGCTACCAAGAATTTGACCTAGTCTGGGACTAGGGGACTCATCCTGGGGCTGAGGGCCATTCTTTGAATGGAGGCACCAGGTTAGTTACCAGGAATTTGACCCAGTCTGGGACTAGCGGACTCAGCCTGGGGCTGAGGGCCATTCTCTGGGAGAATGGAGGCACCTGGTCAGTTACTAGGAATTTGACCCATTCTAGGATAGGTGGTCTCAGCCTAGAGTTGAGTTCCATTCATTGAATGGAGGCACCTGGTCAGCTGCGAGTGTTTATTTTTCCTGAGCAACATCGAGAGCTATTCTCTTAAGAGAACGGAGACATCTGGTCAAGGACCAAGATATGGAACTAGTCCAGCACTGGGGGAATCAACCTTGAGTTGAGTATCCATTCTGTTGAATGGAGACATCTGGTCAGGGACCAGGATGTGGAACTAGTCCAGTGCTGGGGGACTCAGCCTAGAGTTGTGTGACCATTCTGTTGAATGAAGACATCTGGTTAGGGACCAAGATGTGGAACTAGTCTAGCACTGGGCGACTCAACCTAGAACTGAGTGGCCATTCTTTGAATGGAGACACCTGGTCAGTTAATAGGAAGATGACCTATTCTAGCACTCGGGGACTCAGCTTAAGGCCGAGGGCCATTATTCGGGAGAATGGAGGCGCTTGGTCTGTTACCAAGTATTTGACCTTGGGTCAAATTATGCAGCTTATGGATGATGCACTTGGTCTGTTACGAGGATTTAACTATAAGCCCCAGACCGAGTCTGGGCATGTGAGACACTTTGACCCTTGATATCTGGGTTTTGTGATCTTCTCCAAGTCTTAGCTACCCTTGGTTAAGACACCTAGTACTCGGTCTTGGTGTCACATAGAGTTTCTCTCTGTTTATGATGACGTACTTTGAGTGGGGATGAAGGACCACCTTGACCACTTGTTTTGACCACAGGGCACTTGAAGAAGGCTAAATTAAAAGTAAAAAATACATAAGGACCCTTAGTACCACTAAGGAGTCAAAGTGAAAGTGCAAAAATACCTTTAGTACCACTAAAGGTAAAAGTAAAAAAGATAAAATAATAAAATAATATTATTTTGTTCTTTTAAGTTTTGGTCCACTTACAAGTGATTCAAAGGATATAAAAGAAGATCAATCCATTTCATTTTGTTACATACAATTGCTCATGATCCTACAACTACTCAAGGAATATTTTCGCTCACATTATGGAGGACATATTTTGTGGTTATGCCCTAGCATGGAGGATTCTAGCTAGGGCACCCACTATTTTACAGTCTAATCCTAAACTAGGGTTTCACCATTAATGAACAAAAAGTAACAACACCTTCTCCCTTTTCACAAGCTAAGGTTTCTTATAAACGCTCACATCACCTTCAGAATTCTCAGGGGAAACCTTCTTCCCTCATGGCCAGTCTCGGTCTATTCACAGGCAGGCCAGATCTCCTGTCCAGGTGCCTCCCTCTACCCTTCATCACTCACAGAAATCCTTAGCAGGGCTTAGGCATGCTGTCAACACCCTTGGGAAACTTCCAACACCCTTGGGAAGGTTGCTACCACCCTCGGGCAGCCATAGTTTTTCTGCTACCACCCTCAGGCAGCCATAGTCTTCCTGCTATAGACTTCTGACAGGTAGCAGTGATGCTCGAGCAGGGTTTTGGGCAACCAACAAAGCTTGGGCAGGGCAGATAGGGTATGGGTAGGAAAAATAGCAACTTTGGGTAGGATGACAGAGATTCATGCAGGGAAGACATACCTCCGGGCAGGAAGACATGGCTCGGAAAGAGGGCTTAGGAAGTAGACAGAGATTTCTGGGCAGTAGCAGGCTGTTCAAGAAGGCTGACTGGGATCATAGATAGGTTGACAGGGATCACACAGGGATCTCAGGAAAGTTCAGTCTCAGTCTAGGCAGATTCGGGCAGGCAGAATAAATTCTGGGCAGCCATTCTGGAAGTTTCGGGCAGCTAGAAGAATTAGGGAAAAAATCCCTAATCCGATTTTTCTATGAAATACATTTTCGTATATTTTTTATCTATGGTACAAACCCATTAGGGTTTGAGAATTATTGAGAAACTCAGTCATCTCATTTAAGAGATGAATTACTAATGCTTTTTGGGGGGTTTTGTTCTTTAAAGCATTACTTGTGAAAAACTACCGTGTTCAATGTGTGTGACGTTGTTGATGTTTCTATTGCACTTGTCTTTTGTTATCTTACAGTCTACAAAATTTTAAGAATTCATGCTAATGCTAACATTCAACAACCAGGAATTTAACCTAGTCTGGGACTAGGATCTCAGCCTGGGGCTAAGGGATATTCTCTAGGAGAATGGAGGCACTTGGTCAGTTACCAAGTATTTGACATTGAGTCATTTGATGCAGCTTGGGGATGAGGCACCTGGTCAGTTACGAGGTCATCACCATAATCCCTTAAACGGGTCTAGACAATTCATGCACTCCTCTCCTTGATCTATGGGCTATGAGACCTTCTCCAGGGACTAGATACCCCTGGTTGAGAAACCTAGCACCTGATCTTGGTGGCATGAGGAGATCAAGATAAAGCATTTAGTAATTCTCCTTATTTACAAAGATGTACTTTGAGTGGGCATGAATGAACCACAGGGACCCTTGAGACAACTTGTTATGACCACAAAAATACTTCGAGGACCATTTAGCCCTAGCCTTAGTCTATGGGACCATTAAGAGAAGGACCAAGTGGCACAAGTCAAAACACCAAGAAGACCTTTATACCACAAAAGATTAAAGTCAAAGGGTCAAAGATGAAAAAAAAGTTAAACCCTAATGTCAACTCCTAATTATGTGGAACTAACTTAAATGTTGATGGACCATAACTAAAGGACATTTGCAATTCATCTCATAGACACAACACTTCAACACTTGACTGCTCCTCTACTCACTGCTTGAGGTTGATAGAGATAATTTTGGTGCCTGGTGTTGTTCTTCTTCAACAGTGGCAACATTTATGCTTTCTTGGTTTCTCTTATCACACTACAGTTACTATGGTGGTTACCGTTATACGTAGTAGCTGTAATAACCCTCGATGGTAGTCTAGGGCTACAACAGGTCTCAGTGTGAATCCTGTTGGCAGTCAACAAGCTCATGACAACACTAAAACTCTTTCCTTCTTCTCGTTGGTACATTTCATGTGACCCTAACCAAACTAGGGTATGTTGCAACACCCTCGAGCCCTGCTAGGGCTGATCTACTATGCACCCTAGCTCTTGTTGGGGATTCTACAGCTCACGGGTGACCTGCTAAGGTCACCCTCTATGCACCTAAGCCCTGTTAGGGCCTCAAGATTTGTTAGAGCTCCAACAGGTGCACACAATAGTCACGATGGTTGCTAGGGCTACTCACTACCCACGTGAAGTAGTAGAGATGTACAACAGGCAGTGGTGGTCTAGGGAAGCAACAACAACATATAACAAGGTTACGTGGAGACTAGGGCTGAAGCAACACCCTTTGTGGTGACCTAATTAAGCAACAAAACCCTCGTTGGTGTCCTAATTGAGTAGAAACATGTTGCTAGTGGTCATAGGTAGTAGTAACGATTTGTTACAACCCTGCTAGTGGTCGCGGGTAGCAACAATAGTCTGCTACAACCCTTGTTGATGGTCACTATTGGCAGCAACAACAGTTAGCAGGTCACCTACAACAACATCAACAGACCTAGTGGTCACAGGTAGCAACAACAGTTTGTTACATCCCTACTGGTGGTCACGGGTAGCAGTAGCAGTCTGCTACAACCCCTGTTGATGGTCATGATTGGCAACAACAGCAGTTAGCAGGTCACCTACAACATCATCAATAGACTTGGTGGTCACGAGCAGCTATAGTGGGCTGCCACAGGTGGTTAGGGTTAGTTGCAGAAGGATGCTACAAGACTCAACAGTATCTCACACTCCACATGGCAACAACAAATGATAGCAACACTAAGCCTGCGAGGGCTACTTTGATTTTGGAAATTTTTTTTACATTCATCTCAGAATTCTGAGATCAAAACCGTTTGATTTAGATTCGGATCAATATCAGTTAATCAGGTAAGCTTTGTAGAGAATGCATGCTAATTGCTTGAAGGAATGCTTGAATTTTTTTTTGAATAATGTGTAAATATGGCTTTGGTGGGAGTGCTTAAAAACCCTAAACTTCTTGTGAAATGGTAGGTTGGGCTAATGAAAACCCCAACCTTGAATTTGCATTCTCTGGACCATGCTCTTATCGATATTTTTACACACTTTACTATGGGCATGTGAACTGTTAGGTACATGGAATCAATTGGGCATGTGAATTGTAACCACATCTTTTATAGCAGATGTCTTGTCCAGCTTGGTGATTTCTTTGGTATAAGAATACTTCAAATTTTTCTGGTATATTTGGAGCTTTAGATAAATGAAGTGCCACTTGAACAAATATTGTTTGAACTTTTCTATATCATATGTTGGCCAACTTCTCCTTATCATAGATTCATAATTACCAATCAAAATTTTTCTTTCAAAGAAACAAGATGTTAATTTTGCATGAGCACATCCCCTTTGCTGGTGCCTGAAGCATCACATTCCACTTAAAAGAGCTATGAGATATGCTCAAATAATTGTTGGATGTAACCTTCTTCATGTGTTGTAATGTGTCTTCTATTGCTTTTTCCATTTTAGTTGATCCTTGTTTGTAAGATCAGCGAAGAGTCTCATCAGGCTCCCAAATCTTGGGTAGATTTTCTTTGTAGAAGTTGCACAACATCCGGAATCCCCTCAACTAGCTCACATTCTTTGGAGTGGGCTAATCAAGAATTGCCTGAGTGATATTAAAATTATTCATATTTCCTTGAGCATTCTGGCTATCACAAGGTGCAACATAGAAAATCGTAAAAGCAATTCCATAGAGAAATACATTTAGTAACATATACTATTTAGTTTGCAGAAACCGCTTCTAGATCTTTTTGTACATGATAAAAATTTTACTTGAGAATTATTTTTCACCTTATTTTATATATATATTTTCACATATAGTTTATACATAAATGGCATTTATGGGAATGCAAATGTTTTTTTTTATTATTATCAAAATTTAAGACCCAATCTAAACCACCATAAAGAATTAAGAAATGGTAGTTAACATTCAGGGCTGGCTTCTTGAATAGTTCATAAATTTCCAGCTTAAAATGGATAGTAAACTCCCAGATAACTTGAAATGGCCATTAATTTCCATCGTCAAATAAAGGTAGGAGATACTTCTATGTTTAGTTGACCCAACAAAACTCATAAATCTATGTTATTGCTTGGTGGGATTTACAGTCCACTTAGGAAAAAAATTTGTTATCAGAAGGAAGACATGACTTTTATAATAGATGGGAAGCATCATCAATGATCTCCAGTCCTTCATGAATGCAAGTAAAATAATGAGTACATCCTACACAAATACTGGGTGTAATGTGGCATGCGAAGTGGAAGCAAAGAACTCTTGCTACTGTATGTATTTTAGTTATGCACTGCTATCTCATGTATGCAGAGTCTTATGGTTCCTTGTTATAATGGCAAGTGAAGGAGGTAGGTTTGTTAAGTTGTACATGATAGTTTGTTAAGCTGTACATGATAGTTCAATAGTTCACAAGAGTCTATCATTTAAAGCTGGTCATGACAATAATGCAATTATGCATTGTCATTGTGTTATAGCTCCAAGGACACATAAATGATTATATTCAAAATTTTTATTCCCACGTAAAGGTAGGATATTCTGCTAAGTAACATTTAAATGTATGCTATTACTTGATTGAATTTATAGTCACTTTTGGAAAAATATTTTTATGAGAAGGAAGGAAAATTGTTTATAATAGTTCGGAAGCATCATCAATGATCTCGAGTCCTCCATTAATGCAAGGCAAAGAATGACTAAACCCTACACAAATAATGGGCATAACATGTCCTGTGAATTGGAAGCAAAGACCTCTTGCCAATTTATTGGTTTTAATCATGGAATTCTATCTCATATGTTGCAATCTTATGGTTCCTTGATATGATGGCAAGTAAATGAGGTAAGTCTTTTAAGTTGTATAGGATGGTTCAATAGTTCAAGAAAGTGTATACTATTTAGATAAGGTCATAACAGTATTGCAAGTATGCATTGTCATAGTCTTATAGCTCCAAAGGACACATAAATTATTTTATCCAAAATTTGTATGCTCACATAAAGGTAGGAGATCCTACTTTCTTTAGTTGACCCAATAAAACTTTTAAATCTATGTTATTGCTTGGTGTAACTTATCACCCTTTTTGGAAAAACACTATTATGAGAAGCGAGACATAAATTTTATAACGGGGAAGCATCATCAATGATGCCTAGTCCTTCATTAGTGCAATTCAAGGAATGAGTACAACCTACACAATGTAATGTGGCCATTGAAGTGAAAGCAAAGACCTCTTGTGAATTTATTGATTTTAATCATGCATTACTATTTCATATGTGCAGAGTATTATAGTTCCCTGATACAATGGGAAGTAAACAAGGTAAGTTCCTTAAGCTGTACAGAATAGTTCAAAAGTTCAAAATATTCTATACCATCTAGAAAAGGTCACAACAGTAATGCGGATATGCATTGTCATTGTGTTATAGCTCCATAGGACACATAGATGATTGTATCCAAAAGTTATATCCTCACATAAAGGTAGGATATCCTGCTAAGTTTACTTTACCCAGAAAAACATTTAAATGTATGTTATTGCTTGGTGGAAATTATAGTCACCTTTGGAAAAATATTGTTATGAGAAGACATCAACTTTATAATAGCTGGGAAGCATCATCAATGATATCCAGTCCTTCATTAATGCAAGGAAAAGAATGACTAAATCCTACACAAATATTGGGCATAATGTAGCCTGTGAAGTGGAAGCAAAGATCTCTCGTCAATTAATTGATTTTAATAATGCCTAAATCCTACACAAATACTGGGCATAATGTAGCCTGTGAAGTGGAAGCAAAGATCTCTTGTCAATTAATTGATTTTAATAATGCATTGCTATCTCAAATGTGCACAAGTATTTTACTCCAATCTTTTATTGCAATACCATTACAATATTTTAAGGAGAAATAAAAAGGGAGGGTTTCGAAGCATGGAAAAATTATCCATGAATAGAGATATTCTCTGGCATCAAAAGATTCGTGCCCAATTAAATCAATTTTAAACTAAAATTATTTTATCAGTCTACCTCTTCTAATTATTGACCAAAGGCATCATGTGATGGAACCAATAATATAAGATCGTGTTATTGACCAATAATATAAGACAATGTTATTGACCAATAATATAAGACCATGTGATGGAATGTTCTTATAACTGCTGGAGAAAGCTAAATGGCAAGAGAAATCAACTCAAAATGTGTCATCTCCAATTTTTAATTCCATTGCAGGTCTGGCTAATTAACGCTAAACTCATGCAATTTCAATGATTCCCATATATACACAAACTGTCAACAATCTCCAATTTGAATGAAGAAGAAATGAAAATTTATTTCTATCCTACAATATTATATTATCTGATTATAATTGTACATCCTCACCCTTCGTAAGGGACTCATGGCCAATTTAGTCAAACTTCCAATTTCCGTTAACATAACCTTAATCTCGAGTCTCCTCCATATTGACTAGATGAAAATGAGAATTTTGTTTTCTAAAATGTAAATAAAAAAGTTTTGGTTTCAATGACTTTATTTTACAATCAGTATTGTATTAGAGTATCATGTTATATGTTATACAACTCTCCTAGACATTGACTAAATGTAAATGAAAACATATTTTCTATTGTTTTGTTTTCTAAATACAAATTACAAAATGGTTTCTATGACTTTTTTAATCATTATTATGTCCCCTGAGGGGATACATAGCAACGACAAAATTGGATTAATTATTTCATATGAGGTTAATATTTTAAATTCCTATAGGTTTGGCTAAAGTTTCTGGAGGTATATAGTGACGTCAAACTTATATCAATATTTTCTTGCAAGGTTAATGTTTTAGGTTTCTATAGTTTTGTTTAATGTTTAGTGCAAAAATAATTGATTTGATTGATTTCGGGGGTTCGAAGTGATGCTTGTTTTGAATGACATTAGACATTGCATTTATGGATTTACCTTATTGGTGTACCGATTTGACAAGGATTTCAACAGGTTTGACGAGGATTTTGGCTTGGATGGATTCAAATCTTATCTGGTGGAGTTTATTTCGACTCTGTTGTTCATGTTTGCTAATGTTAGCTATGCTGGCCTATGGCCTGTCCTGTATTTACTTGGACAGGTGCTTAGTTTTCCATGTTATTTTTTTGTTTGTTTCTTGGTTTTTTTGTCTCATAAGGTTTTGGTGTTGCAAATAATTTCATTGATAGCGAAACTCTATATATAATAGGGATCCTGAGTCGTTAGTGTTGATATTTTCCACGATTTGGATTTCTTCACGACTGTGGCCATTTAAACAAACATTTTGGTGGCCTCGTCAACCTGACAGTCACCTACGAGCTTGTCTGTGGTGACCAACTCACCATACTCAAAGGAATCTTCTAGCTCAGTTTGTTGGAGCGATCGTTTCTTTCCTGTTGCTCAAGTTCGTCACAAGCGACCTGGTGCATTGCTCATAGTTCCCTTCTTTACATGGTATTTTTATAAAAAAAATTAGTTATGTAAGTAACTGTGGTTGTGGCTAGTATACCATCGTTTCCTATGTAGACAACACCGACTCTCATCATCTCACACCATCGCGAATGGCATGAGCACTGCCGAGGGACTTGTGGTGGAAAATTATTATCATGTTTGCTCTACTCTACACTGTCTATGCGACAATCGACCCTAAGAAGGGCTCCCTGGGCACCATTGCCCCCATAAGAGTCATGAGGTAGTCCCCTCTAATTGTAAAGATGGGTCATTGGCACCCCAGTGTGGTTACTTGAGCCTACATGTGTAACTCGAGCCTACATGTCGTATTTAATTATTAAAGTGAACGGATGAATATAAATAGAGGTGTGGCGCTCCTCATTTGGAACACACACTCTCACCTCTGTAGCACATTAGTGGAGAGAGAGAAGTAGCTGGAGAAGGAGGAGGATCAAGCTTTGATCTCCTTGTTGATTTTATCTTTTACATTTGGGGCATCTATATTGAGAAAGCTTTTGCTGGGTTTTTCCCTTTAGATTTTTCCGAGGATAAATATTTGTATTTATTTTGTATGGTTGTGCTTGTCTATCTTTTAGTGACCCTGTTTATATGCTTTTGTTATTAAATAAAAATGAAATACTAATGATCTAGCTTAGCATATGAAAATTTAACATGGTATCAGAGCCACCTTGAAAGAAGACATTGTGTAGCTATAGAATCTAGGGCTTCATAATTTTTGGTTCTCTCTCCACAATCTATCAGCAAAAGAAGGCTAGGCTAACTCTCTACTGAAGGGCGCATCTTTCTGTCGAAGCGGAATTCGATTCCGAGCATTTTTAGTTTTCAGTGCGGGAAATTAGGGCTTCTTGTAGAAGAATAATTTTTGCGTGAGCCTAGCATAGAATTTCTCTCCTCATCAAAACCAAACTTTAGAGACCCGGATCAAGATTTTTGGTTGGATGAAACTCTGGGAAAGTCAAACCCTAGTTTGACCCCGACCTAGAAAAACCCTAAATACTAAAACTGCTAAGTTTTGGTACATTCGCTATATCCCGATATTGGCGAAGGTTCAGGAGCGAAAAATTGCAGAGGCCGAAGATAAATCCTGATGTACACTCTGTCCTATATTCAGCCTCATATTCACTATATTCTTGGAGATATGACCCCTCCAAGTTAGGGTTCCAGCCTCTTCCAGAATTCATCCCTAAAGAGGACACCTGGGGAAAAATGCTATATCTTAGGCTACATAGGTCCAAATGGAATTTCTGTAGATGTTCCAGAAATAGAACGAACTTTAATTTATGTGGTCCGAAGTTCATAACCAGAAGATCAAATAGTGACACGTGGAAGGCCGTACAACTTCGTTGTTCTGAACAGTCCTGTAACATGTCACCTTGGGAAAATGATCATAAATCCCAATTGGTGAAACCAATTATGATGAAAACTATGATTTTGGATTAGGTTCATGTGATGTTACCTCAGTGAAAAATTCAGACACAGAGGAGCAGTAATTTCGGAGATATCACAGAAACAGTGACAGGCATTTCTGCAGAAGAAATTGGAAAACTAGGGCTTCTTGTTCCAGGAGATTCACTCCATTGTTTTCAGAAAAGGAGTACATTGGAAAGATCCATTTGAAGAGATCTATATTTCTATCTAATAAGCTTGATGATAATCTTGTTTTAGGGTTCCTATCCAAGCTTATCATCAGAGATCTATCATCATGCGCCTGGTTCCCAACTGCCCTCCTCCTCGCCTTTCAAAAGAGAGGCTCCATATACATGAAGTTGTCAAACACCATTTTTAGAAGAAAATTTGATGAGCATGATGATGAAGAGATATTTTTAGTCGATGAGTTGTTGCCGCAAGGTAAGGAAAATTTGTTTGAGAATACCATTTTCAGAAGCAAATTTGATGAGGATGATCATGAAGAGAGATTGTTAATCGATGAGTTGTTCCCGCTTAATATCATGCTTCTTGGCAAAAGTCTCATATAGAAATTGAATAGATGTATCTTTTTGCATTTTCAAAATTTCCTATGACTCATCAGCTATCCAAAAGAAAAGAAAACTCAGGAAGGGTCATGGCAGGGAGCTCTTTTGTGACCAGGGAGCTAAGGTGTCAACAAATATTAAAGCTTTACAATTAGTTAAAGATAAAATGGGTTCAATCCCTAATAATGTATTAAGGAATTTAGTGGTTTCAATATGCTTAATGAATAATAATTATTGAATCAATTCATTCAAATTATGCAAGATCCTTAACAAGAATGAAATTCCTTGTCTGGAAGAAAAGGAAATCGAGGGAGAGTTAAGGCAGGGAGCTCTTTTGTGACAAGGAGGGATTATGTTTTTTCCTCTCCTTGGGAATTGGGTTCACCAGCTCATATTTTTTTTGAGGCATCAGAAACTCCCAAACCTTTATAATTCATGTAAAGCTATCGGTGTCAAGTCCTTGCAATGTATTTACTATTAAGAGATTCAGTGGTGATAATAGGTTTGACAAATAATAATTATAAAGGAAATTAATTCAAATTATGCAAGATCCTTGACATGGTTAAATTTTTAAACCGATCAAGGACAATATTGTCTAAATTAGTTGCTAGATATGATAATAATAATGTACATTTATGGAATTTATTGCACATAAATAATATATTTTAGGCACATGATTTTAGTTTGAGTACCAGTCATTATTCAGTTATCAAAGCACTTCTGGGAGGAGAGGATTGTGCTGCCCTCTTCTCTAATAGTCACAAATTCAAGGAGCAGCAATAGGAGAGGAGGGAAATTGTTTGCTGAAGAAGAGGGCTGAATTTTATGTCCAAATTCTACCAATTAGAAGACAGTTCTTTAATGTCCAGAATTTCATGTAAATCTATTTAATTTTCCAAGCCCTAATTTTGTTGTTGTTTTCCAACATGTCTTTTAATCTAGATAGGCCTAACCAGACCAATTGTGTGGAAGGGTTTTAGAGTTGAAGATAAGAAGATGGAATCACAAACCATGTTAATGACTGAAGGCCTAAATTAATTGGAAACAATTATCTTGTATTGGAATCCATAATAACAACCCTATTTAAATTTACGAAAATATGGGAGATAGTATCCTACAAAGGGACAAGACCGGATAACACAGGTACTGCAGGTCAAGCTGTGACGTCCCCGACCCTTTGACCGACGAAGAGGATGCTACCAAGACATTAACCATCTGGGAAAACTGCCCCATGAACATGGACATATATAAAACTGGAATGCTTGAACATAAAACATGCTAAGATGCATAATCATTCACATACACAGTGGAAGCAAACATTCATTCATTCATTCAACATGTTCATCATAATTTATTAACAGTAAATATAATTGCAGAAGTAGAATAGACAAGAATACTCATCTTATGAAAATTGTTCCGCAACCAGCTACGTCGCTGCAATGTTCCACCCAACCATAGGCCAGCGTGCTCCTTAATCTCTCAACAACGCTATCACCCCCGAACCAGGCATGATTCCCCAAGGAATAAGGAACTAGTAGGCTTACACATAGCCAAGGATAATAAAACATGCCAAGCCAACACAGTTGGGTTTATCAGGCAAAAAATGGATCAGCCAAGCCAACATAGTTGGGTTTATCAGGCCATACAGGAGCTGAGAAAGGATAAATGCTAAGCTGGTGAGCTCATTACAGAGACATGGACACCTACACCAGAGCTAACCTAACTTCTAAAACACCCACACACACCAAACACAAGCAATCAGTCCCTTCTCTGCTGCACATTCCTTCAGGCCCTGACTTCCCTTCCAGTGCTATTCAGGGGTTGTGGAGAAGAAAGCCATCCTCTAGCTATGTCTGTATGGTTCCCGAACGCACCAGGTTTATCAAGCAAACCAAGCCCTCATCCCTACTCCAACACTTCTAGATACCAACCACTGCATACACGCAATCAAATAAGCGATTCACAGCTTGGATAGGGAAAAACAATTCCTGAGCCATTCTTGGCCCTATCGTGGCCAAAACGACTCCAAAATAACCTACAACAGTCCCAAAATGTAAAGGCAGACATAGCCAACTAACGTGGGGAAACAAGATCCCATTCTCAACAATGAAATCACTGAGGAAACTTACACATTCTGAAGATGGAAGAGAAAAGTTGGGTTCGTAGGTGGGCAGGGGAAAAACATATACACAAGCCACAAATCGGTAAGGAAAACATACACACAGCAGAAGAAATGTGAATGGCCCTTCACAGGGAAATCATGGGTGAAAGAACACGGCTCCCAGCTCACTGCATGAGTAAAAACTAGGAAGAATCTTGTGCGTGAGACACCGGACGTTTTTCCTTGCATGAGAATGAGCGACAATGCAAAATGGTGAGTCGAAAGTGCGGAGTGTTTTTAGAACCTTCGTGGAGAGAGTGGAAATGATGGGCATAGTCATTTCTTCTGCCCAATGTGAGGTTTGATTCACTGGTGGAGTGTGCATGTGGGAAAGGACTGAAAATCCTGCCACACTCCACTCCACAACAAAAATAGCTGCCTCAACTACTCTATAGAGCATTAAAGTGGTAGTTGGATAAAACAAGGGAATATGAGCAAGTCAAATAGGGTGGTGACACATGGATTTTCCCTCATGGATCAAGGTTTGACATCCCCCCCCTGATCCTTATGAGAATCACTTCTCAATTTAGTTTCCGCGAACATAGCTGGTTAGGTTATTTAATTAAAGTGCATGTTTACATGATGCCACAATTCGATATATGCCGTATGTCTCGATATACCATCAGTGACAATGCCAAATCCAAAACATAACATATCTGAATCGATGGTGGGCCTTGGCCTTTAGCTCCGCACTATGATTATTTCAAATACATACATCATATACATTAATGTAAATGGGGTCAAAACCGGGGTGTTACAAAAGCTAAATATGATGAAGAGTTGTGAAGGGCTTTGGATAATATTGATGTTAGTTTCTAATGAGATTGAGACTATAGAAATTGCACAAAGATGTCAATGAAACAAATATTTTACATCTTAAAAACAAGCTTTTGTCATTAAAGTTGTTGGAAGGAGGTTCCATGGTAGATCTTAAGAATTCATCGGCTTATAGCAAGTGAGACTCTTGCAAAAAAAGTGTTCAAATCAATTACTTTTAATAACTTACTGAAGTCCTTTACTACAATTGTGGACATGTTAAATATTTCTCCAAAAGCATGGAATTCAATCAAGTACAACTCTTGCAAGAGGATAAGTGAGAAAATATCAATAAGATTCCAAGGATGATGATGCTGCATTTGTGGAAAATTTAAAAGGAAAATGTTATTTGTCACTATTTTTGTATGATCTAGGAACTCACTTTCATGCACTAATCAAGAACCTCTAATTTATTTTTCCATGCTTTGCCTTTTTTGACCAAACTGCTTTTCACTCATGGTCTACTCTGAAATAATGCCTGTATCTGGTGATTGTACCCTAATTTATTCAAGATAAGAAGAAAAATTCAAAATATTTTCTCCATCATTATTAATATTGCTTTCACTCTCTGATGACCTTTTAAAATGTCTCTTTGTTGTCTTCATCTCTGGCTCAGTTATTAAAGATACTACACCAGAAACATCAGACCTTAAATGGTTATCAAAATGGCTTATAGGCATTGCACCTGCAACATCATACCTCAAATGGTCCTCAAAATGGCTTGTAGGATTCTTTATCTTTAGTGTGGACCTCATATTGTCGGATTTAGATGTTGATAATGAACTGTGCTTTTTAAACCCAACCTAAACTGAATTGAGCATCTTCTTGTATTTCTTATCAGACGATATCAGGAATGTAGTAGGATTTTTCTTATTCTCACCTACCCCACGTGTCTTTTTCCAGTTTTCATGTCTATATACTTTCCTCTTAATATCATGTTTCTTGGTAAAAGTCTCATAATGCACGTACTAGTAGGTAACCGGATTATGTGGCCAAGGGTATGGTCTACCCTCCTTGGTTAGTGCCTTAAACATTGAGACCGAGCATGATCAGGTGGCCCTATAGTATATAGCGAGTTGTGACATTTGACACTCCTTGCGAGATTAATTTTTGCCTTTCTATCTTATTCACACATTTGTAAGGTTTTCTTCGAACAACTGTAAAAATGACACTTCTGTTGCTATATTTCCATCATGGTCTAATGAACTAACACACATAAGCTCTCTTATAGTGCCATGTTGTTAGAATGAAAGCTAACTCCAGCTAAATGTCCATCATGGTGTAATGTATTTGATGGCAATGTGGTTGTGTTAGATGGAAAACAAACTTATGAAAGCTAATAAATAGTAGCTTTACTCACCATGCAATGTTTTAAGAATGAAAGCTAACTCCAGCTATATTTCCATCATGGTGCATTGTGATTGATGACAATGTGGTTGTGCTAGATGAAAAACTACACTATGAAAACTTACATACATTATATTTTACTCACCGTGCAACGATTTAAGGATGAAAGTTAACTCTAGCTAGATTTCTAACACAGTGCAATGTAATTGATGACAACATGGTTGTGATACATGTAAAACCACCTTATGAAATCTAACACACATTATCTTTCACTCACCGTGCCATGTTGTTAAAATGAAAGCTAACTCTAGCTAGATTTCCATCGTGGTGTAATGAGCTGACACACATATAGTGCCATGTTGTTAGAAGGAAAGCTACCTTCAGCTAGATTTCAATCATGTTGTAATGTATTTGATAACAATGTGGTTGTCTTAGATGAAAAAATACCTTATGAAAGCTAACAGACATTAGCTTAACTCACCGCGCAATGTTTTAAGAACGAAATCTAACTCCAGCTAGTTTTCTATCACGGTGCATTGTGATTGATGACAATGTGGTTGTGCTAGATGGAAAAATACACTATGAAAGCTTACACACATTAGATTTCACTCATCGTACAATGATTTAAGGATGAAATCTAACTCTAGTTAGATTTCCAATACGATGCAATGTGATTAATGACAATGTGGTTGTGTTACATGAAAAACTACCTTATGAAAGCTAACACACATTAGATTTCACTCATCGTATCATCTTGTTAAAATGAAAGATAATTTCAGTTAGATTCCCATCATGGTGTAATGAGTTAACACATAAGCTTTCCCTTATAGTGCCATGTTGTTAGAAGAAAATTTAACTTCGGCGAAATTTTCATCATGTTGTAATGTATTTGATAACAATGTGGTTGTGTTAGATGAAAAACTACGTTATGAAAGCTAATAGACATTATCTTTACTCATAATGCAATGTTTTAAGAACGAACTGTAACTCTACCTAGATTTCTTTCAGGTGCATTGTGATTGATGACAATTTGGTTGTGCTAGATGGAAAACTACATTATCAAAGCTAACACACATTAGATTTCACTTACCGTGCAATGATTTAAATACAAAAGCTAACTCTAGCTAGATTTTCATCACGGTGCAATGTCATCGATGATGATGTGGTTGTGTTAGATGGAAAAATACCTTATGAAAGCTAACACACATTAGATTTCACTCATTGTGCCATGTTGTTAGAAGGAAAGCTAACTCTTGCTAGATTTTCATCATGATGTAATGAGCTAACACACATAAGATTTAACTTATCGTGCATGTTGTTAGAAGGAAAGCTAACTCCAGCTATATTCTCATCATGGTGTAATGTATTTGATGACAATGTGGCTGTGTTAGATGGAAAACTACTTTATGAAAACTAACAGACATTAGCTTTTATTCACAGTGCATTGCTTTAAGAACGAAAGCTAACTCCAACTAGATTTCCATCATGGTGCATTGTGATTGATGACAATGTGGTTGTGCTAACTCTAGTCTTTGTGTAATGAGCTAACACGCAAGCTTTCCCTTATAGTGCCATGTTGTTAGAAGGAAAGCTAGCTCCAGCTAGATTTTCATCATGCTGTAATGTATTTGACAACAATGTGTTTGTGTTAGGCAAAAAAATACCTTATGAAAGCTAACAGACATTAACTTTACCCACTGTGAAATGTTTTAAGAACAAAAGCTAACTCTAGCTAGATTTCCATCATGGTGCATTGTGATTGATGACAATGTGGTTATGCTAGATGAAAAAATATATTATGAATGCTCACACATTAGATTTCTTTCACCATGCAATGATTTAAGGACGAAAGATAACTCCAGCTAGATTTCTAGGACAGTGCAATGTGATCAATGATGATGTGGTTGTGTTAGATGGAAAACTACCTTATTAAAGCTAACACACATTAGATTTCACTCAGTGTGCCATGTAGTTTGAAGAAAAGCTAACTCCGACTAGATTTTCATCATGGTGTAATGAACTAACACACATAAGCTTTCACTCATTATGCCATGTTGTTAGAAGGAAGTATAACTCCATCTATATTTACATCATGGTGTAATGTATTTTATGACAATGTGGTTGTTTTAGATAGAAAATTACCTTACGGAGGCTAACACACATTAACTATTACTCACCTTGCAACTTTTTAAGAAGGAAAACTAACTCTAGCTAGATTTCCAACATGGTGCATTTTGATTGATGACAATGTGGTTGTGCCAAATGGAAAACTACATTATGAAAGATAACACACATTATATTTCACTCAGCGTGCAACGACTTAAGGTTGAAAGCTAGCTCCAACTAGATTTCAATCACAGCGCAATGTGACAATGTGGTTGTGTTAGATGGAAAAATACCTTATGAAAACTAATACACATTGGCTTTTACTCATCATTTCATATTGTTAAAAATAAAGCTAACTCCAGCTAGATTTTCATAATGGTGTAATGAGCTAACACATAAACTTTCACTGATAGTGCCATTTTGTTCGAAGAAAACTAACTCCAACTAGATTTGCATCATGGTGCATTGTAATTGATGACAATATGGTTATGCTAGATGAAAAACTACACTATGAAAGCTTACACACATTAGATTTCACTCGTTGTGCAACGATTTAAGGATGAAATCTAACTCCATCTAGATTTTCAACACGATGCAATGTTCTTGATGACAATGTGGTTGTGTTACATGGAAAACTACTTTATGAAAGCTAACACACATTAGCTTTTACTCATCGTGCCATGTTGTTAAAAGGAAAACTAACTCCAGCTATATTTCCATCATGTTTTAATGAGCTAACACACATAAGCTTTCCCTTATAGTGCCATGCTGTTAGAAGAAAATTTGACTCCAGCTAGATTTCCATCATGTTGTAATGTATTTGATAAAAATGTGGCTGTGTTATATGGAAAAATACCTTATGAAAGCTAACAAACATTAGTTTTACTCACTGTGCAATGTTTTAAGAATGAAAGCTAATTCTAACTAGATTTCCATCATGATGCATTGTGATTAATGACAATGTGGTTGTGCTAGATGTAAAACTACATTATGAAAGCTTAACACACATTAGATTTCACTTATTGTTCAATGATTTAAGGACAAAATCTAACTTCAACTAGATTTTCATCACGGTGCAATGTGATCGATGATGATCTGGTTGTGTTAGATAAAAAACTACCTTATGAAAGCTAACACACATTAGCTTTCACTGATCATACCATGTTGTTAGAAGGAAATTTAACTCCATATAGATTTACATCATGGTGTAATGTATTCGATTACAATGTGGCTGTGTTAGATGAAAACTACCTTACGAAAGCTAACATACATTACCTATTACTCACCGTGCAACGTTTTAAGAATGAAAGCTAACTCTAACTACATTTTCAACATGGTGCATTTTGATTGATGACAATGTGGTTGTGCTAAATAGAAAACTATATTATAAAAGCTAGAACACATTAGATTTTATTCATTGTGCAACTATTTAAGGTTGAAATCTAACTCCAACGAGATTTCCATCACAGTGCAATTTGACAATGTAGTTGTGTTATATGGAAAACTACCTTATGAAAGCTAACACGCATTACCTTTCACTCATCACCTTATGAAAGCTAACACCCATTAGCTTTCAAAATCTTGATTTTAAACCTCTTCCTCCACATTTGTTGTTACAGTTGGACAATGGAACTAGTGATAATAAGAATTGTTATGTTTTCATGTTTCTATCACTATTAACTACACTTGGTGTCTTCATCACTATTAAGGTTGGGTTCTTGCTTATGGGGCACACCCATGAAGACTTAGATAGAACATAGAGAAGAATTTCTTCCAACTTGAAAAGTAAATATATATATTCTTTACCTGAGATAATGGATACATATCACACAACAGGAGAAAAATGGGTTTTTCTACCTAAACTTATTGACAAAGTGTATGACTTCAAAAGTTTTCTTAATGGGTACATCGAGGAGGGGAAAAATGCACTAGTTGGACATTTTAATGTCCAGTACTTCCAATTTATTTTACTCAATGATGTTCCAGTTATGAGGTATAAAGAATCCATCAGAGACATTGAGTGGCCAGAACCAGTTGAGTTGTGGATATAGATGATGAAGGTCGACCTATATTGCCCACATGGAAGCCATCTTTCTTACGTCCCAAATACAATGATCTTTATTTAAAAGAAGTAAAGGAAGGAATAAAATCATACATAAAAAAGTGGAAAGAGACTATTGGAAATGAGAATTCACCAATTGTTACAGAAGAATGGAATAAAAACTTGATTATTGGAAAAGAGTTGTTGATGCATTAGATGGAGTCTACAATGACCATACACCCTTGGATGAAATTGATTCTTCTTTAGATGATTTTTGGCCCAAGATGAGGCAAAATGTTAACGCCGACGGTAATGCACTCCATGCAATATCAAGTATTATGGATGTGGATTTTGATAATGTGACAGATGAACCAGTATATGTTGGACCCAAGTGTCACAAGCCAAAGCCAACATTCGATCCTAGAATTGATGTTCAGAAAGGAAATATGTTGCTTGTTAGATCAGGACATGAGGATGAAGGAGAGATGATTTGGATGGAAAAATCCACCTCATATATCTTCCAAGATGATGACAGCAAGACCCTTCATGTAAAGATTGATTGGTGGCAGTCTAGCTCATGGAAATACAAGGGAAAAATTTTAGAACAATATTGGGTACCAAATCCTGATGACACAAAACTTGGATCTATTCCATTTAATAGCATTGTTTGGGCATGGATGCCAAAGAAAGAGGATTGCAGGAAGACCAAGATAAATAAATGTGGTGTACAAGCTATACTTGATATGCTTGAACAGATATCAGGAGATTAGGTGGAGATGATTCATGAATGTAATTTTTCTTCTTGAATGACTTTTAGTATACATGAAGAAACATTTTTCAATGTTTGTAGTATAATAAATACTCTTTAAGCTACTTTTTTAGGAATTTTATATTATTTATTTCATATATGGAAATTTCACTTCAAGTTCAATGTTAGTTAATATGATGATACTTTATGCAAATTAGATAACACCATTCAAATTTTAACCTTTTCAATTTGTCTCTTAAATCAACACATCTCACTATATCAAATGTGCATAATTATATTCATTAATGCATGTACAAAACCCTTATATTATTTATTATTAGCTTTTTCTCACTCTTTTCAATACCACTTTGAGCTTTTCATTTTGTTCCCCTGATGATTGGTGGAGTGTCCACTCAAAACGTAGTGACGTTTCAATACACACAATTCAATTCCATAAACTCTCTTTGTCATTATGATTAATTGTGGAAATCTTTATCCTCAAGATGTACTTGATCTGCTTGAGAAAATACAAGGAGATTAGGTGGAGATGATTCATGAATGTAATTTTTCTTTTTGAATGACAAATTAATATACATGAAGAAAAAGATTTCAATGTTTGTAGTATATCAAATATTCTCTTCAAGCTACCTTTTGAGGAATTTTATATTATTTTCTACATATCTAAAAATTTTGGTTCAACTTCAATGTTAATTCATGTGATGATATTTTATGCGAATGCACCTAAAAACATCCTATAGACTTTCTTTGTGAATAAATGTAAGGAACTTGCAATAAGGTTTGAAGTGAGTTTTCCCTATTATTCGTTATTATAGTTGATATAAATTTAATTGTACTACTATGTTGCATTCAAATTCATAATTATATTTTCTCGTGTAAAATTTAAAGTGGTGCCAACTTTGTACTAGTATATTAACTTATACTTAATAAATACAGTACTAATGTTTTGAGTGTGCAGGTTTTATCAGTTTGTCATAATTGTGATTGATTTTCTAGATTAAACTGTGTGAACGTTTTTCAGACCAATGTTTTGAGAGGACACTCCACCCATGCTTGTTACGGGACCATGAAAAACTCATTGTGGACTGAAAAGATTCCACATAACTTAATCCAGAAAATCAATCATTAAGTAGTAACATCATGTTAGCTTTAATTCATGTTAGACATTATCATCAAATACATTGCATCATAAAGACAATTTAATCCATGTGAGATTTAATGCCGATCGTAATGCACTACATGTAATGTAAGTATTATGGATGGAGATTTTGATAATGTGATGGATGAACTGGTATATGTTGGACCCAAGCGCAACAAGCTAAAGAAAAGATTCAATCCTATGATTGAAGTTGAAAAAGCAAAGATGTTGCTAGTTAGATCATGAATTGAGGATGAAGGAGAGATGATTTGGATGGCAAAAACCACCTCATATATCTTCCAGAATGATGAAAGTGAGACTCTTCATGTAAATGTTGATTGATGGAAGCCTAGTTCAGGGAAATACAAGGGAAAATTTTAGAACAATATTGGGTGCCAAACCTTGATGACACATGACTTGGATCTATTCCAGTTAATACCATAGTTTGGGCATGGATGCCAAAGAAAGAAGATTACAGGAAGACCATGATAAATAAATGTGGTGTACAAGTTGTAATTGATTTGCTTGACCAAATATAAAGAGATTAGGTGGAGATGATTCATGAATGTAATTTTCTCTTTGAACAAGTTATTAATATACAATAAGAAACATTTTTCAATGTTTGTTGTATATCAACTATTCTCTTCAAGCCTTATTTTTGAGGAATTTTGTATTATTTACTAATATGAAAATTTTGGTTCAACTTCTATGTTAATTCATGTGATGGTACTTTATGTGAATTAGATAACACCATTCAATTTTTAATTTTTCAATTTGTTTTTTACATAAACTCAACATGTCTCTATATCAAATGTGCATAATCATATTCAATAATGAACCTTAAAATATCTTCTAGACTTCCTATGTGAATAAATGTAAGGTACTTGCAATAAGGTTTGATGTGAGTTTTCCCTATTATTTGTTATCATAATGGATATAAATTTAATTGTTCCACTATGTTTCATTCTAATTAATATTATCTTTTCTTTTGTAGAATTTAAAGTGGTGCGAACTTTGTACTAGTGCAATATCTTATACTCAACAAAGACAAGGTAGTAACATTTCCAGAGTGTAGGATTTCATAGCTTGCCATCATTGTGAATGATTTTTTGGATTAAGTTGTCAGTGAGTTTTTCAAACCAACATTTCAAGTGGGCACTCCACGCATGATCATCTGGGGAACAATGTAAAATTCGTTATGATTTGAGAAGCTTTCACATAGCTTAATCCTAGAAATCAATAGCCAAGTATTAACATTTAATGTCAATACTACTTAAGTTAATAATAGGCACAACACAATATTAATATGTTGTTAAATAACTTTATATTATGCAAGAAATTTCTTACACAAATTATTAATAATTCACCAGTCAAATATTGGTGACTTTTGTTTTTATATGTAACTAGAAATTTTAATGATAATCAAAGTATATCATTAAATACATATTTATAGGTAAAATTTCTCACATAAATCTGTTATTCATAAAATAAACGTTCATTAACTTAGTTTTTAATACACCACCACCAACAATAATAATAATAAAATATGTCTATATTCTAATTGATAATCTATTTTAATCATTACTAAGATAAAAGCTATTTTACTCTAAGTCTTAAAATATTTTCTCTTGTTCACTATCAAGTGGTGCCGACTTCCAAAAACAAAACACATACTCAAAAAAGACATAGACTTACTATGATAACTCAACCTAGACACATTAGTTAACATAATTTCAATTAAATTAAATTCAAAGATAATAATAGCAACGAACATTGATTATTAATGTCATTAAATAACTTTAATAATAATATGTAAAAAAAATTCTACAATCTATTTTCCGTGATATAATCATTGATCAACTTAACTTTTATTAGAAAATACAAATAATAGTAATATAAATAAATTATATTTCTATTCTAACCCATAATTGATTTTGATCGTTAAAATAATAAACTTAGCATATTAACACTTAATATATAATAGTTTTTCTTGTCACTTGTAAAATGTTTCCAACCTTATAATATATTACAACATGACACTCAACACATACAGTATTACTTGCTATGTTGAGAATTAAAATTGTTATAGTAACAAACACATTTGTAGTATGCCATTCAATAGTTTTTAAATGGGTCATTCTAAAATTGTGCCAACCTTCTACTAGTATAGGAACTCAACACCAACAATGTACTAGTTACCATATCAAATTATAATTCAATTGCTTAATCATAATAACATATACAATATTAATGCCATTACATAATTTTAATCAAGTTACCATTTAATACCAACTATAGATAGTATTAATTGAAATTATGTAAGGAATCAAAGTCTAAGAATTTCATCATTTTGAAAGAATCAAATTCTAAAACTTTCATCATTTTTATTTGTCATAGACAATTAGAAAGATAAAATCTAGGTGTTAACACAATCCCTCTCCCCTCATGTTGTAAAGGGTGCTAGATCAATGGAAGAGCACCTGCATTAAAAGCAAGACGATGGTGGTTCGATTCCTCCGTGTCTTAACATAAATTAATATATGATATAAAATCTTAATGATAATATAAATATTGTGAGATATATATATTTTCAATACAAATATGCTCTTTTCAATTAAACACATTGTTCAAATATTTCACAAATAAATAATGAACACTTGCAATAGTTAGTTGAGTTGGTTTTCCCCCTTGTATATGAAAAAAACAAATTGTACTGCACTAATGCTATTCTAGTTCATAATTGATTCTCACGTTAATCTATTATTCATAAATTAACATTCACCAGCTTAGTTTTTAATACACTACCACTACCAACAACAACAATAATAAATTATGTTTCTATTCTAATTCATAATTTATTTTAATCACTAAAGAGTAAACTTAGAGTTTAAAGTCATCAAATTTATTCTCATTTTGATTATAAATGGTGCCAACTTCCAAAAATAAAACAACATATTCAACAAAGACAAAAATAATTACTATGACAATATTTATAATTGTTGTAGTAACAAATACAATGTTGGCATTATGTCATAAAATAATTTAATCAACTTAACATTTAATACAAACTATAAATAATATTAATAGAAAGAATGTAAGGATTAAAAGGCTATGACTTTCCTCATTTTGAAAGAACTCAATCTAGCGGAAGTTCTAAATTCTAGATCCACTAAATAATTACAAATTTAATGAAATATGTGTTATTCCCATTTTAGACCTCAAAATTCCTCTAATGTCTACACCTCCTGTGATTGAATCTGTTCAAAACTCAACTGGGCCTTTTCTTTGTTAGGCCATGAATCAACCATTTCTGTATGAGTTTGCAATTGAGATCTGATTCTCTTAATATTCTTCTTAAACTTAGCTCCCTTTTGCAGGGTGTCTTCTACCGAGGCAACATGAGGGCTTGAAGGACCTTCAAGGACACGTTTACCTTTGTCCTTAGGATGAGTATCTAGAGAAGTAGCAGATATTGCTTCTTTCTCTTTTGATTCCTTCTCTATGTTCTACTTCCCAATGTCTTTCTCTATCTTCAGTTTAGTTTCCCTGTAATGAAGAGTATGATCCTTGGTTTCCTCTTCATATTTGTAGAGCTGAGACTTAACCTTTGGATCCTCGATCTTTCTCATTTCCTATCAAAAATCCACTGCTGCACTAAACATAGAATCAGCACAGTCATTTTCATGAACATAGTGAGACCTAGCACACTCATGTGCAAAGAGGTTTTTCAAACAATACTTTGGGTCATGCATCCTCTTAAGCGCCTCTCCCAAATGCATAACATTAATTTCTTTACACACCATAGTTTCATGGGGAGAATTTGAAGTACATGAGATTCCAGAGACAAGGGACATTTAGGACACACCTTTTTCTTATGTTTTGTTAATTTGGAAAAAAACCCTTTGATAATAGTCTGAAAGGAAATTTCTTGTTGATGTATTTGTAACTTCGAAATGTATTCACTTGTATTTCTTATATTGTATCCCGATGTTCCTATCGGGAGAATCATTTGTATTTTATTGTACCTCGATGTTCCTATCGATAGAAATGTCAATATAATAAAGTCATGTAAATTCATAGAGGTTAACCATCCTTTGTAAGTCGAGGGTAAAGTCCCCACAGTTGTGGGGCACTAGGGTTATTAGACTCTCCTAGAGAAGTTGGCCCTGGTAAGTAGTTGTCAAGTCGAAAACTAGTATAAATAGAGAGAGAGATCCTCTCTATTTGAGACACACACTCACCCAGCTATAGCGCATATGTGAGAGAAGAGGAGCTTTCACAAGTGAGAGAGAGAACAACTGCTGGAGATAATATTTCTATCTTTGCGTATTACTGCTTCCATTGGTGCTCATTCTACCTCTGAGGAAGTTGTGGGGTTTTCTCCTTTACGGTTTCTCGAGGAAAAATCTTTGTGTCTCTTGTCTCTTATGATTATTGTTGTGCATGTTATTCTCTTAGATAAGATCCTAGATCATATTAATTAAATGATAAAAATATAACATGGTATCTGAGCTAACCTAAGAACAAGACACTATGCAGCTGCAGAAGCTAGGGATTCTTACTTTATGGGTCTCTCTCCATGTATCATCAACAAAAGGAGGCTAGTCTAACTCTCCATTGAAGGGCGCATCTTTCTATCGAAGCAGAATTTTATTCCAGGCATTTTGAGTTTTTGACCTGTCACTAATGCGGGAATGTAGGGCTTTTTACAAAAGAGAAATTTTTGAATGATCCCATCATAGGATTTCTCTCCTCATCAAAATAGAAGTTTAGATACCAAGATCGAAGTTTCTTGTTGAGTAAAAATTTGGGAAAGTCAAACTGTAGTTTGACCCCAGGCCTGAAAAACCCTAAAATACTAAAACTGGTAGTTTTGGTAAATTCTCAATATATCGATATTTAAGAAAGATTAGGATCTTAAATTTTCATAGGCCGAAGATTAATTCCGAATGTACCACATTTAAATATTTTATCCTTAGATTCGTTATATTCTTGGAGATATGATTCCTCCAAATCAAGGTTCCATCCTCTTCCAAGATTCATCTCTAAACAGGACAACCAGGATTCATCTCTAAACAGGACACCTAAAGATAATTGCTATATCTCAGGCTACGAAAGTCCAAATGAAATTTATGAAGATGTTCTAGATAGGAAATAGTATGGAAGTCCTGTGGTAAAATTTTTTAGAGCCCAAAGGTGAACCAAGGACATGTGGAGGTATGTACAAGTTCCTTATGTTGATTAGTCCTGAAATAGGTCACCTTGAGAAACCTCTCATAAGTCCCAATTGGTGAAACCAATTCATATCAAACCTACAGTTTTCGAAAGAGGACATATGAGGCTACCTCAGTACAAAGTTTGAGACATATAGGAGCAATATTTTCGGAGATACCGTAGAAACAATATCAGGCATTTCTCTAGAAGAAATTGGAAAAATTGGGCTTCCTAATCTGGGAGCTTCCCTCCATTGTTTTCAAAAAAGGAGTACATTGGATAGAACGCCTTGAGAAGGATAATCTTTTTGTCCAATCAGATATAAAAGATTCCAAGTTTTTAAAATTAGGGTTTCTCTAACAAACCCTAGATCAGCTAGATCTGAAACTAGGATGGACACCTCAAATCAGTAAGTTATAATCTTTTACTATTTACATTTGAGGTTTTCATTTCAAAATGACTAATGACACCAGTATAATGAAAATCTTGGTGAAGCTGACAACTTCCAAGCATGGAAGTATAGGATCTCACTATTTCTTGAAATTAATGATTTGGACACCTATATAAGTGGAGAGGTTCGAGTTCCGGAGGGAGATGAGGCCAAAGCCTTACATAAGAAGAACTTAGTCAAGGCCAAGAAGTTCAGCTTATACCATAAGTATCTTCCCTAAAGACACCTAAGGAGATGTTTGGTTCCTTGACCAAGATATCTTGAAGGGAAGAATATAAATCAAAAGAAGTATAGGAACTCCGTGATCCTTGAAGAAATTGACTTGGATCATTATTTCAGTAAGAAAGGTCTAGGAGCCAGAGGGAGATGAAGCCAAGGCTAGAGCCAAGAGAATCATTGCATATTTGATTAAATATCATCTCATCCCTCATGTGTCATCCTTAAATAAACCAAAAGGAAGTGTTCGATGCTATGGTGAAGCAATCGAAGAAGAACAGGATATGGTTATAACCACCTTGAATGGCCTTCGACGATCATAAGAATCATTCATTCAAGGTATGTGTGCTAGAAGGAAGTGATTTCCTTCAGAAGACTCTAGGAAGAGTGCTCATAAGAAAGGATTGAGACTCATAATAAGAGAAGAGAAAATGGGAGCAATTGAAGATCAATATCTCACCATCCAAAGAAGATTCCTCAAGCGATGAGGAATATGAAGAACTCAACTCTTGAAGGACCTCTTATCCATATTAGCATTTGGATAAGAAATGATGTTGTTATGAATGAAGAAGATGATGAAGTTGAAGGCTCAAGAAGTAGTCTACCCATGAAACGAATAAATATAAGTATTCAATTGTCATTTCATGATATTATTTGGTTATGCATTTGTTTATATTTAGTTGATGTGTTATGCATGTTTGCATTAATGACAATATACTACTAATATCCATGTGATGGATATGTAGCCCATGGTGCTATAAAACTCTCCATTGATACTTATCTAGAATGAAACCTCTTTTTTGACATATTGGATTAGTGCAAAATCTCAATGATGCCATGGTAGAGATTGAAGGCATCTAGAAAGTTTCTATAATATATGGATGAATGTTGTATTGGATAAAATAGTTGCATGATTATATATTTATGCATAAAGAATTTCCATTATGAATATGCCTTATGAAATGTTTCTAACCATACAACTAATGCATTTGACTTCTAGGAAAGATCGCGTACAATTTCCTAGAAGAAAAGAAGGATGAGACTTGTTCCGAAGAGCAAGTGACAACAACTCGAGAAATAATACAAGATGAAGAATAATATGATGATACTTTAAAAGAAAGAAAGAGGTCTCATACACAGTGCAGTTACATGACACTGTTGAGTGACATCATTGATGCAAAGCCTTCCAAGCTATGAAAAAGTAGCCAAGAAGAAAGGGAAGGAGAGTACTAGTTCAAGAAGAATGAGGTATAGGATGTGACATCGAGACCTCAAGGGAAGTTTGTAGTATCTTCCATATGGATCTACAAAATAGAGCACGCCATAGATGGAAAGATCATGGGATACAAGGAAATATTCGTAGCACGAGGCTTCTCACGGAAATAATGCATAGACTACGTAGAGACATTTGCAGCGAGTGGGAGTTGAAGCACATGACAAGAAGACTCATGTGTGCAATCTAAAGAAGGCCTTGTATGAGCACTAAAGGCACCCGTGGAATAACACATAAATGAGGAGCTTGGAGATCACCTAGAGTAATCAAGATGTTAACCTTTGCTACAAGGTTGAAGATGAAAGGAAGATGGAGAAAGATGCTCCACTTCAGAGGGAGTCATTATAGAAGACCCTGAGGTTTGACATGGTATGACAGGATGGACATATTACTGATGAATCTAGGCTTTACTAAGAGTAAAGTGGATTCCAACCTTTGATTCAAGGTTGAAGGTGATATACCAGTGATGCTCCTTTTATATGTTGATGACTTGTTCCCAACAGAAAAGAGGAACTCATTAAAGTTACAAGAAAGAGACTTGTTTTTGAGTTCAAGACGAAGGACTTTGATATGATGCACTACTTTCTAGGGATGCACGTGTGGAAGAATGTGGATGGAATATCCCTAGGATAAGGGAAGTATGAAGTGGATATCATAAAGAGGTTTGGGATGATGGAATGTAAGGCGATGACCACACCTATGGCATCGAACATGAAGTTATTGAGTGATGCTTTGTCAGAGTCAGTTGATGCCATGATATATCCTAAGATGATTGGGTCCTTGATGTACATGACAAATATGAGACCAGATATTTGCTTTGCTGTGAACACATTGAGCCAGTTCCTGATAGATATGAGACATGTTCACCCGATGGTTGCAAATCATGCAGTGAGGTACCTAAAGGGTATAGTTGATTATGGGTTCAGGTATGTGGTAAATCATAACGTTAACTTGGAGGGTTATGTGGATTCATATTGGGAAGGAAATATAATTTAGAGGAAGATCACTTTGGGGTGCTAGTTCAATATGAGATCAAGTGTGATCTCTTGGTTTAGCAGGACGTAGTCCTGCATGGCGCTGAGTACAGTCGAGGAAAAATATGTTGCCACTAGCTTGGATATTTGGGAGGTAGAATGTTTCTTTTGAAAACTACTATTTGATTTGATTGACCTAACTTGCATTTTTGTATGATGTGGAGAGGATCAGTGAAGCTCCAATATGTGATCCAGATCGAGATCTCTTGAAAGAGGGAGTTCTAGCATAAACGGTGACACAGGTTGTCTGAGCATAAAATCCTTACAAAGCTCGTAGGTTTCTCAGACATAAAAAGTCCTGTAAGTTGTCCTCAGATGTAATCAGTCCTAGAGAAGCTCGTAGGTTATCCTTGGACATAATCATCCCTAATGTGATTCTATACTAGAAATGGCTAGAGTTAATTGTGATTACTTCAGGGAGAAGCTTTGTGTTCTCCAGATCGAGGTTCCTTCTAAGAGGAAGTGATGAGTCTGTGAGTCTTTCTGACATGGTGGTAGGATTGGTTCCTCCCACTGTCAGAAGTAAGTGTTGTTCCTTTCTGACATGGAAGTACGATTGCTTCCTCCCATGGTCATATGTAAGTGCTATGCCTTTCGGACATGGTGGTAGGATTCGTTCCTCCCATGGTCACATATAAGTTCTGAGAACTACATCCAGTATGAAAAAAGGACTGGCTCTGTAGTGGAATACCTTGCAGATGGCAAGGTGTACATCCAATCTACAAAAGGAATAGCTCTGTAGAACTACATCCAGCATGAAAAAGGGTTGGCTCTATAGTGGCCTACATCCAGTATGAAAAAGAACTGACTCTATAGAACTACATCTAGTATAACAAAGGACTGGCTCCATTACAGGAAATTTGGGGTCTAAAATGGGCATTATAAGAAAATGTGCAAACAATAAATTTTGTGAGTTTGAATTAAAGAACCAATAGAATTTCAATAAAATGAGTCAACCATAATGGTTGAATTGACATATTTGTCATAAAAAGAAAAGTACTTTTTTTGTCCGTATTTTCGACATATCTCCCTTTGTTTTTACTCAAATTTCAAGTAAGAGAGCTCGTTGGATGTGGAATTTAATTCTGCATCCAACGAGTACCCACACTACATACATTTGATAGATCCTACTTCCCCAAAAACAAGAAATACCTAAAAAAACGTGATGATGATGCCATCATCACATTTCTTGTTTTTGGGGTAGCAAGGTCCATCAAATGTATGTAGTGTGCATACTCGTTGGATGTGGAATTAAATTCTGCATCCAATGAGCTCTCGTACTCACAATTTGAGTGAAAACACAAGGAGATATGTCGAAAATATGAACAAAAAAAGTAGTTTTTTCATTCTTCCTCCAAAATTAATAACTATTATTTTATTATTTTCCTTAGGATGTCCATTTTAGAACTCAAAATTCCTCTAATGTGTAGCAGAATACCTTGAAGAGGGAAAGGCCTACATCTAGTATGAAAAAGGATTGGCTATGTAGAACTACATCCATCCTGAAAAAGGGTTGTCTCTATGGTGGCCTACATCCAGCATGAAAAGAGGATAGCTCTGTAGAGGTACATCCAGCATGAAAAAGGGCTGGCTCTATAGTGGCCTACATCAAACATGAAAAAGGGCTGGCTCTATAGAGGTACATCTAGCATGAAAAAGGGTTGGCTTTATAGTGGCCTACATCCAACATGAAAAAGGTTTGTCTCTGTAGAGGTAAATCCAACATGAAAAAGGGTTGGCTCTGTAGTGGCCTACATCCAGCATGAAAAATGGTTGGATTTGTAGTGGCCTACATCCATCATGAAAAAGGAATGGCTCTGTAGAGGCACATCCAACATGAAAAAGGGATATCTCTATATAGGCCTACATCCAGTATGAAAAAGGACTTCCTCTGTAGGGTGAGTCCTTGCAAGAGAAATGAACTACATCCAAAATGAAAAAGGGTTGTCTCTGTTGATGAAGACCTACATGGAGGACAGGCCTACAACCAACATGAAAAATGGGTGGCTTTGTAGAACTTCCTATGGCGAGAAGAATTGAGAGATAACACAATTTGATCGAGATAGTGGAAGGAGTGATGATCAAGATTTGATGATGATCTAGTGATGATGATCCAGCTTTGATCCAGAGACGAAGACTTGTGATGATGAATTGTGTCAAGAGAATACCTTCCTAGTTAATAGGGAGTGTTGATGTATTTGTAACTTCGGAATGTATTTGCTTGTATATATTATATTGTATTTCAATGTTCCTATCAGGAGAATCATTTGTTTTTCATTGTACCATGATGTTCCTATCAATAAAATCATTAATCTAATAAATTCATGTAAATTCATAGAGGTTAGCCCTCCTTTGTAAGTCGAGGGTAAAGTACCCATAGTTATGGGGGAATATGGTTAGTAGACTCTCCTAAAGAAGTCGACCTTGGTAAGTAATTGTCAAGTTAGAAACTAGTATAAATAGAGAGTGAGCCTCTCTATTTGAGACACACACTCACCCATCTATAGCGTATAGGTGAGAGAAGAGGAGATTGCACAAGTGAGAGAGAGAACAACTATTGGAGATAATATTTCTGTCTTTGGGTTTTACTGCTGCCATTGGTGCTCATTCTATGTATGAGGAAGTTGCGTGGATTTCTCCTTTATGGTTTCCCCGAGGAAAATTATTTGTGTCTCTTGTTTCTTGTGATTATTACTGTGCATGTTATTCTCTCAGATAAGATCCTAGATCATATTGATTAAATGATAAAATTATAACAATTCCTGTAGCACCATACGATCAAGAACTATTTTGGGTAGAAAATGCACATTGTTGCTTCCCCAAATCCTCATATCAGAGAAATATTATCCTAGATACCAATCACCATGTACTGAGATTAATGTCTTGTCTCTTTCAAAAAATGTTAGTGCGTCAACCTTGAGTATTTTGTGATACATCGAACCAAGAAACAGGTCGCAAATCTCATAGACTAGAGGAATGAAATTATCCTCCCACGTATCAGAACAATATATGTGTATGGGGGGGAAATTCTTGTCTCAATTCCAATTCAAGGTCGAGAAAGGAGAAGTTGCACAGAATGCATCCATCACAAACCCTAACATGTAAAATTTTGGCTTTCGGTTGGGTGGGGTGTTCTGATATTTTCCAATTTCATCTTTCAAATCGAAAGAAAAAAACTGTTTCTCATTGAAACAATCACCTTTAACCAAAACATGGTGCACCATAAGAACCCACTTTGCTTGTAACATGGTACAACTCGTTGAACCATATAAGCGATAGAACATTGCTTCCAGTAAAGAAAATGGTTTCCTAAACTAGGAAATTGGGTAGGCAATATTAGTTGGTGTAGAGCCTAACAATTCGATGTTATCCACCCAAGATTTGACCATTTATTCGTAGTTGTACCAGGAAATAGCTTCATTGAGAAATTTCGATGTCAAAAGTAGTCTGAGAGTCCAAGTTCATTAGACCTAGAAAATACATCAGAATGGAATGACACAATAGGGCTATTAACATTATCGTTAAAACAACGTTTTGTAGGGCTCCCGTGATCTAATTCCCACTTGACGGGATTTGTATAGGACATGAAAGAAGGTCTAGAAACAATGCAGTGGAGATGAGAACTTTGAATTCTTTCATATGCAAGAAAGGCATGGGCAATAGAGGAAAATTCCTCATTGTAAAAAATGGATATTTTGTACCAGTCCAAATGTACGATATCAGACACACGTCCACTAGTATCATGAAACACACCAGCGTTGTGGTCTTTGTTCCTTTTCTCCTAAAGAGTTGTTTTCGACCTGGTGTTCCTGGAGGTGGTGAACACCATCTCTGATTGGATTTTGGAAACCATGCTTAAAGCAGTGACACGAGTTGAAATTAAAAGAAAAAAATGGTTAAGTGGAAATTACTTACTAGTAAAAAGACTCAAAAACCACAGTAAAATTACTTACTGAGGTGGAGAAAGGAGAAAATTCAACAGTAAAAACTTCAAGAGCAACAAGAAATCACAAGAAAAATGGTAAAAAATAATTGTAACTTTGAACATATTTAAAACCCAAAATTAAATGACCAAAATGATCTATACTGTAGATATAGGATAGATGGACGACAAAGACCAATACGCCAGAAATAGAATGAATAAGTGATCAAATACAAAAATTGCAGTTTCCGATTTTCATGTTCCAAACTTTGGAAGTTGGAAATCAAGAAGTAAATATTTGATGCACAAACATGTGATTGCTTCGGTTTCTGAACTTGGAATGGGTGGAATCGAAAGAGTGACAAATCGTAAGTGTAAAAAGTGATTTTTTTGACTTCCACGATCCGTAAGAGAGAGTAAGTGTAAAAATTGATCTTGGATTCATGCGAAGTGATCTAGGAAATTGTTACTATAATTCTATGTGTTTTAAAGGTATTTTTATTATTATTTAAGAGAGAGAGAGAGAGAGTCAGGGAAAAATAGGAGAGAGAGAGAAGGGCAGAGAGAGAAACATACAGGGGAGAGAGAGACACACACAAAGAGGGAGGAAGATATGGAGCGAGGAATAGGGGAGAAAAGAGGTAGGGGGAGAGAGATACGTTGATATTTCGTTGATGTATTTAGTCATGAATGTCTTCAGGTAAAAACTTAGTTGTAAATTGGGTCAATAGTACGCACAAAAGTATTATTAAAAGGTAATTTTGATTCTCCCAAGTTAAATAAGAAAGGTTCAGTTGCGGAAAGAGTCAATATTTTTACCCTCTCTATACCATAGATCTAGGATACATGTACGATAGAGACCAAGGAGGAAGAAATAGAACGACTAAGTAATAAAATGCAAAAAAATTGTAGTTTCCAATTTCCACATTCCAAACTTCGGAATTCGGAAATGGGGAAGTAAAGATTTGTTGCACAAACATATGACTATTCTGATTTCTGAAATCGGAATAGGAAAGGGCGGAATTCAAAAAACTAAAAAATGCGAAGTGTAAAAGGTGATCTTGCTGACTTCCGCGATCCAAAACTGAGAAGTTGGAAATTGAGAATATCATAAAAATCTTTGGATACAAAGGCCATGGATTTGTGTGAAACGATCTAGATAATTATTACTATAATTCTAAGTTTTTTACAGGTGTTTTTTATTTATTTAAAAAAGAGACAAAGAGTGAGGGGGAAAAACTATTAGTGTTTGTCACTTCCTAAGAACCAATAACTACTAATGGTTACTTTAAATAGTAGTTTCTAGAACTGAACATTTGTAAATCTTTAGTTCTATATAATTATTTGTTTATCTTCATAGTTCTATGTTAAGGATTTGAATTTAGTATTTTATTTTTTTAGA
Source organism: Pseudotsuga menziesii (assembly GCA_001517045.1). Lineage (NCBI taxonomy): Eukaryota > Viridiplantae > Streptophyta > Pinopsida > Pinales > Pinaceae > Pseudotsuga > Pseudotsuga menziesii. The sequence continues at coordinate 178,863 of LPNX010983349.1, read as the reverse complement.
AAGACAAGAAAAGAAAACTATGTCTAAACCTGATACTAAGTATGTTTTTACTGTCTTATGACAAGTAGGAAAGATATTTAGTTGAGATCGGGGATTACTTAGCTTACAGCTAATGCAGTGAAGGGCACTCGCACAAAGTTGGTTCCACTTTTTGGTGTCACTTAGGAAATCAGAAACGCACTTTCAAAGTGCAAATCAAGAATGCATATGCGTTATTAATGGTACGTTCGGAATAACCGAAGCCCAAACACAAGGCTAAGGTTCGTGAAAACTTATCATGTATGCAATATATCACATATGCATTATCTAATGTTAAATATCGCATATGTGATATATCGCATATGCAATATTTAACATTATTGTTGGAAGGATTGTTAAATGATCATAATGGATGTGGAAGACACGGTTGATACCTATCCATACTAATGATACCCATCCATGCATCATGTTGGTTCCTTGCTTCATTAAAGGTGATGGTTCATGGGATGATATGAGTAGGGTGGATTTTTTAGGTTTTATGAAGAAACCATTGTGGAGGATATATGATCTAAAGATATTCAAAATGTACAGATCAAAAGCCATGATTTTAGAGTAACCACTCAACAACCCTTCCATCTCACTCTCTTCTTCCACTACCTTCCCAATGAAGGTTTCCTAATTCCAACAACACCCAATCAATCAATTTCATTTTGATATTTGCATTGGGTGGAATACAATAGCAAGGTCCAAAACATATCTATAGATATGAGTAGGGTGGATTTTTTAGGTTTTATGAAGAAACCATTGTGGAGGATATACGATCTAAAGATATTCGAAATGTAGAGATCAAAAGCCATGATTTTAGAGTAACCATTCAACAACCCTTCCATCTCGTTCTCTTCTTCCACTACCTTCCCAATGAATGTTTCCTACTTCCAACAACACCCAATCAATCAATTTCATTTTGATATTTGCATTGGATGGACTACAATAGCAAGGTCCAAAACATATCTATATATTTTCCTAGAATTTATTGTTCATACAAAACAATATGGCATAAATGAAAAATTTGAATTATATATATTGTTCTATTCGAGTTTGTTTGAATAGAATGTTTGTGCCAATATTGTAATCTCAGAAGAAACAAGATCAATCATATAATTTATCATAGCCTCCATAGTATAATGAGCTTTTAATGACACTCTTTTCATCCTTCCTACTCTTTCCAACCTTTCGCCAACTAGTAGATAGGCAAGCCTAAATTTTTCTTCATTAACATATGAGCTATTAATACACAATAATCCATTTGGTATTGTATCATGAATTCTTCCAATTAAATTATATCTGAATAGAACAAGGAATGTAAGAGGTCTCAGAAATGTTTCTTACACACCATAAGATATTTAGTGCTTGTAAGTTGAAAGCAGTATGTGCAAAGGGAAATAATGATCAATGCTATTAAATAATAACAAAATGGTGATATTATCTCCACAAAGTAGTATGTTAACATTGCATAGTACATATGGCTAATAATGGATCTCCACAACGTGCCTAGAAAATATACACAAATGAAACCACATATTACCCTTGATAAAAAAACATGCAATATAGTGTTTCTTAATTTTTAATCCATTAGGGAAAATATGTTATATTATCTTAGATACCGAGGTTACACAAAGATATGTGCTATTTTTCTTTGAGATAATTTCTATAAAGATATAATGTGGTTCCCCCAAGACTTTCCTATTCTTTAATTCTTCTTATTAGAATCTTCTATCATCTCAAAGAAACACAAATAAAATTTTACTGTCCACCCAGCTGGGCTTGGATCCTTTTCCTTATTGAATGGCGAGATTAGGAAAAAATCAAGTTCTTCTTTGTAACATCATCTTTCAAATCCTTAATTCCCTTATCCTCCATCATTTTCAAAAACAAAGAGATAGTATTTAATATTTCAACAATATTTTCCCTTAAATGTTCTTGGATGTTACTAAAACAATTTACTCTTGCATATGATATTTCCCCAAAAAACAATTTACTATATATATTAGTTCCTTACTTTTCAATATCGCATATATATGCGATATATATTGCAAGTGCGATATATCGCATATGCAATATATTGCATATGAGATATTGAAAAGAAAAAAAAAGAAAAAAAACAAAGGCCGTAGGCCCCTAAAATCTCATTTGCACAGGATCGGGACAACGAAATAGCGCAAGTGCGATTTGCGTTTTTTCTTTTCGAGGTCGAGTTCAAGGTGGATTGCTCCAATGGCAGGTAAATCCTAGATTATCCTTTTCACTTAGTCTTCCATTCTTTAATTTTTTCCATAATTTCATTTTTTTTATAATTATTTCAAACAAATTAAAAAAAAATTTGAATGTTCAATCAAATAATGATTATAAGTAAAATAACTTGTAGTTTTTTGTTTAAATCTTAACAGACAACACAATGTATAAAACCCACCCTCTAATAACCCACAATAACCTAACCGAAATCCAAACCCAAACCCAGAGGGGGAACAAGATAGAAATGCACAGATTGCGCGCTTGGCATCAATGAGGCGCCTTAGCTCATCTATTAGAGCGGGGGGTTGTTTGAGAGAGTCTTTAGCTGATGCCCTAGACACAATAACAAACACAATTGCTGATGCCCAATGATCTTTGTAAAACATTACCTCGTACAGAGAATCCAGGAGGAAATACTACTCTGATGGATTGACTCATAAAGGCATCAAAGCCCTTAAAATTACAAAAGACAAGTTATTTTCATTATTCCAGGACCCTAGCACTGGATTGGTTCCACCCACCAGTCGAGCACACATATCCATAGAATGGTGCATTGAACCAGATATAAAGGCCAATTGGATGGATCATTGGTATATGGTCTTTGATGAAGACCCCCATGGGAATATGGACATCCCATTTTATCTCCTTAGGAAGTTGTATGCAAAATTCATCCTAGGGAAACATGTTAACTACTTCGATCTCTTAGGCAACCAGGGTGTTGGTCATGGGATGCCCCAAGATAGGGAAGGTGCTAGGACAGATCCTAACCATGTGCCATGCCCACCATGCACACCAAAACCCCCTCGGGTATATCCTCCTACAGGTCCTGTGATTGAGTATAAATAGGAGGCATTATTTGACATGGCATATACATTGCTTGAGCATGGGACTGATGTCCAAGGTAATGTAGACCAAGGGGTTTCCACTTCTATGGCGAGCCCATCTATAGATCATAGAGGAGATGCAGAGTCTTCAGAGCGCTATGTTACTCCAGACCCTTTCACATCATGTGGAGGCATATGCTATGGCTCTGCTTCCGACTTCTGAGACAATGGATTACTTCGCTTTGTAAGTAAAACTCATTATTTTGTGCATATGCGATTTAGTGCATATGAGATATATCACCCTCAATGAAAATGTGCAATTTACATTTATCTAGATATGATGAGGATGAGGGTGATGAACATTGAGGGTGTCCATGAGCATGATGATGATGAGTATGAGGGTGTCAATGAGGATGAGGGTGAGGGTGTCGATGATGATGAGGATGAGGGTGTTGATGATGGTGAGGATGAGGCTAATGAACAATGAGGATGAGGATGAGGATGAGGATGAGGATGAGGATGATGATGATGATGGTGATAATGATCATGACCATGATGATGATGATGAGGATGAGGGTTATGGTGATGATGAGGACGAGGGATGATGATGATGACGAGGATGGTGATGATGATGATGATGATGAAGAGGATGGTGATTAGGATGAGGATGATGGTGACGATGAAGATGATGGTGAACAATGATGCTGATGATGAGGAGGATGATGACTATGATGATGATGATGAGGATAAGGGTGATGATGAGGAGGAGGAGGAGGAGGAGGAGGAGGAGGAGGAGGAGGATGAGGGTGATGATGATGAGGAGGAGGAGGAGGATTATGACTATGATGATGATGATGAGGAGGATGTTGATGATGTTGAGGATGAGGGTGTTGATGAAGATGATGAGGATGAGGATGATGATGAAGAGGAGGAGGAGGAGGAGGAGGAGGGTGATGATGAGGATGAGGATGAGGGTGATGATGATGATGGTGATGATGATGATGACAAGGATGGTGATGATGATGATGATGATGATGATGACGAAGATGGTGATGATGATGAGGATGATGTTGACGATGAAGATGATGGTGAACAATGATGGTGATGATGAGGAGGATGATGACTATGATGATGATGATGAGGATGAGGGTGATGATGATGATGATGATGGTGATGATGAGGAGGATGATGACTATGATGATGATGATGAGGATGAGGGTGATGATGATGATGATGATGATGATGACCATGAGGATGATGATGAGGATGAGGGTGATGGTGATTATGATGATGAGGATGAGGATTATGATGATGATGATGATGATGATGATGAGGATGAGGATGCTAATGATGTTGAGGATGAGGGTGTCGATGAAGATGACGATGATGATGATGATGGTGATGATGATGATGATGGTGATGATGATGATGATGACGATGAGGATGAGGGTGATCAGGAGGAGGAGGATGACTATGATGGTGATGATGATGATGACCATGATGATGATGACAACGATGATGATGATGATGATGATGATGACCATGATGATGATGATGAGGATGAGGGTGATGAACGATGATGACGAGGATCAAGGTTGATGATGATGAGGATGAGGGTGATGAGGATGATGAGGATGAGGGTGACGATGAAGATGATGATGGTGATGATGAGGACGATGATGAATATGATGATGAGGATGAGGATGAGGGTGTCACTGAAGATGGTGGTGATGGTGAGGATGAGGGTGATGAATGATGCTGATGAGGGTGATGATGATGATGAGGGTGAGGGTGACGATGATGATGAGGATGATGGTGATGAGGAGGAGGATGATGAATATGATGATGAGGATGAGGATGAGGGTTTCAATGAAGATGATGATGATGATGGTGAGGATGAGGGTGATGAACGATGATGATGATGATGATGATGATGATGGGGGTGATGATGATGATGAGGATGAGGGTGATGATGAGCAGGAGGATGACTGTGATGATGATGATGAGGATGAGGGTGATGATGATGATCATGATCATGATGATGATGATGAGGATGAGGGCGATGATGAGAAGGATGATGATGACAACCATGAGGATGAGGGTGATGATGATGAGGAGGAGGAGGATGAGGATGATGACCATGATGAAGTTGATGTAGATGAGGGTGATGATGACGATGATGAGGATGAGGATGAGGATGATGATGTTGGTGATGAGGATGAGGGTGATGATGATGATGATGATGATGATGATGATGATGATGACCATGATGATGATGATGAGGATGAGGGTGATGATGATGATGAGGAGGATGAGGGTGATGATGATGATGAGGAGGATGACGGTTATGATGATGATGAGGTTGATGATGATGATGATGACCATGATGAAGCTCATGAGGATGAGGGTGATGATGATGATGATGATGATGATGATGATGATGACCATGATGATGATGATGAGGATGAGGGTGATGATGAAGAGGATGAGGATGAGGGTGATGATGAGGAGGAGGAGGATGAGGGTGATGATGATGATGAGGTTGACGATAATGATGATGAGGATGATGATGAGGATGATGACGGTGATGATGATGATGAGGATGAGGATGACCATGATGAAGCTAATGAGGATGAGGGTGATGATGATGATGATGATGTTGAAAATGAGGATGATGATGATGGTGATGAAGATGAGGGTGATGATGATGATGATGATGACGACGATGATGACCATGATGATGATGATGATGATTAGTATGAGGGTGATGATGATGATGATGATGACCATGATGATGATGATTAGTATGAGGGTGATGATGATGATGATGAGGATGAGGGTGATGATGATGATGAGGTTGACGATGATGATGATGATGACCATGATTACCATGATGAAGCTGATGAGGATGACGACAACGATGATGATGAGGAGGATGATGATGAGGATGAGGATGAGGATGATGATGATGAGGATGATGATGTAGCTAGTGACATTGTGAATCTAAAATCCATGCCACATAAATTAGCTCTAAACATAATTCTATCAAGCACCTTAGTTGAGTGTGATTTTAATTTTAGTCGAGTTTTGAGCACAATAAACCTTTTCAAGAAATTGAGAATATCAAAATATGTTTTTGATCTAATTGATGTTACACATGATAAATAATACATAAAATTGTTATTCAAGTAGGCACCTAAAGGGACACAAAAGTAGGAAGGAAAATCAATTTATAAAAGTTGCATAGGCATTTAAATTAATTGCATTGTGAAGACTATCCAAAATGATTTTGCATAGTTACCATATGACCTTAAATTGATTCTATAGAATTGCTAATATTTAATATGAGACATACAAGGGTTATTTTTGGTTAGAACCTAGCAATTGTATTAACATACCCTAATGGTAAATCCTTCCTTGGAGGATCAAAGTAGTGAAATTGTAAGGCTTAGATGTGGAGTACATATGTCTTTAGTTCCCTTAGTGAATTATACATATCAATATCTTTCCAACAATGGTTTGTTTTTATCGAACACGGTCTATAGGTGAAAGTTATGACTCCAAAAAAGGAACAGTCAAATTATTCCCTACAACTTCAAGTGGTACTCATGTCATCACAACATAATTTACACATATGCATTATAGCTTTATCATATCGCATATGACATATGAATAAGCTATATCGCATATACATTATTTTAAAATTTAAATAATTGGAGGAATTAAGGTTTGGCATTAGGTTTGGAAGAAGCTTTGGAATACCGAACCTATTGGCTAGGACAAATCAACCAGGGCTATTGCTTGTCCTTTAGAAATATATCAATATGCTCATTTTAGATGGCATGTTTTGATATGACATACACAATATTTTTTCATGAAAATGTAGGATATTGTAGAGTATGAAATGATGATTCTGAATATGTAATTTTTTTCTTCAAAACTATGTTTAATTTATTTATAATTATTTTTCTAAATGACACACTTCAGTTTTCGAAAATACATACAACGATTGTTTGTTATATAAATTTTCATTTCCATCACCATTTCCCAAAAAACCTATATGGTGCACTAGACGAGATCAAGATCTATGATCTTATATTTAGAAATCAAGGATTTCATTAATTTTTTCCACTAAAGTGTTGCACCCGCACATAAGGTTTTAATTTCAATCTTTTCTGACTTCAATAATTAATAATAATAAAAAATAATTCATGAAAAATTACGAATAAATAGTGTTGCACTAGGCCCACATGTCCTTTATATGTCTGCAATATTTTATCCCAAATGGATATCATTTACCTCATATATTGCTGCACCCGCACAAACATATATGTTAAGATGTGCTGAAAATTTGAAAACCCACTTTCACGGAAACTAATTTTATAATCATTTACACACATTTTCTATGCATAAATGCTATATATTATGAAAGCTGATTCAATTACCTATCTTTTATCTTTTTAGTTCATCTTCAAATAAGTTAGGGAAGTACCCCTAATTGTCACCTAAAGTCATAGTTTCCCATTTATTCCAGTATTATGTGGCATCTAAAGTGTCTTTAAACGAGTCTATGATTGTGCGTCAGCCCTGAAGTGATGCTTCTTTTACAGGTAACTAGTTTTGTTACCAGTATTTCCACATCGAGATTATCATTCAACTAGCATAAAATAAAATGCTAGTTAAATTATTTGTTTTGCAGCTTGAGCCAAGTAAGAGGTATCGTTGATCTTTTATTGTTAGAAATATTCATAATTGTTATTAATAACAATATTTTATTAAACTTGATTTAGCATGGTCTAGATTACTATCACAAAAATCGTTTATTTAACTTTCATCCTGTGAATTTCAGTTGAAATTTTGTATGTAATTCTAGTATAAGTATCTTGTGGAACATATTTCTTTCTACCATTAAATAGTTACAGTAATCTAGAAGATCTATGATCCAAAAGTGGTCGTGAATTACTTTGGCCTAAACTACACGTTAACACTAGTACTTGGTAAATAGGACTGTTTATAAGTATTCAAGTATTTTTCAAAACTTGAAATGTTTTATTACCAATGTTTTTCTTTAAACTAAGTGTTAATACTTTTTATCGTAAGTGAAGAAGATTTTTTCCTCATAGAGTTCTACCTATTTTCCTTTATATGGATTCTCATCTCATATGAGTTTTATTAACAAAACATATACTAGTATTCGTAAATCAATGCCTAGACTATAGTCCTAGCTAGATTAATCTCTATAGTTACAAGTATATACAAAACTTTGGTTCATTCTACATTTGTGTATCTTCCTAGAATTGAATACTAAGCATTGTATAATATGAGAGAAATCATGATCATGTATAAGTTTTCTTATAATTTTGTAAAGGTTCTAGTTTATGCTAAACCCTAGTTTCATGACTACCTCACATACTATTTCTTTTGGTTAAAAAAACATAATCCAAAACAAAGATAAATAAACCATGCCAAAATACATTATGATAATAACTTTTATAAAATATTATGTGCACGATTTGAAAAAGGGTTTCAAACTATAGTGCCAAATCCATCCTTTGCAAAAATATTTGGAGCTATGTTTTCAATGCACATTTGATGGGGTTTTTAATTTGGATTTGATATTATAAAATATTTCTAAACCCTAAAATCTCACCATTACCCTATCTTTTACCTTGCTCTAAAAGAGAGGCCGCAAACTCATGGCCACTCAACCTGTTTTTCAACCCAATGTGTAAACTTCCCTCTTGAAATTATTTCTCTTCTTCATGTAGAGGTATAATCAGATGATTTCTCTGGTTTTGTAACTGAACTCCTATTCTCGACAATGCCTAGCTCTAAAAAATGATGTATCTACCACAACCTTGCCTCTGCAAGTCCTGTTATTCGCTCTCAGGTAATTTGGTAAGATAAAGAGATGAGCATGGCCCTTTGATTATTCTAGCGTGGTCTTGCTAGTTAGGATTTATTGTTTTACTAATTAGCTCTTGGGTGGCATTTGTCTTTTCCCATGGTGGCTTCGATTTTCAGTATTGAGCTCCGTATGTCACGTTTCCTTCTGTCAGAGCTTTCTGGAAGCTTGACGTTCTTTGGAAGGTAGATGAGGTTTTGAATGTGAGCACTGTGTGCTGTAAAATTCCTGAAGGTGCTTTCCTGAAGGTCATTGTCTTTGTAAAAGGTGGATAGGGTTTTAAAAATTGTCTTTTCACAGCAGAGGTAAATGATAGATCTAGGCATCAACAATTCTATTCGATTCTGTCCATTATTTCAGTATTCATTTAATTTATTTCATTTTTATCAGTGGTAAAAATAATAATAACTTTTGTTTTTCATGTTCAAATCCTTTGCAGGATGCAGATTAAAGGATAAAACGAGGTTGAAAAATGGTAAAGAGAAGGGACTCCACCAACACGATTTCCCTGGTAAGCCTCAGTTTCACTGAGGTTCTCCTACAGTGATTTATAGTGTTGATTTTTGTTGAAGGAGTTTGTAAGTTGTATGGATCTTCAACTCAAATGTGAAGTACTGAAACATAAAATCTTGGACAGGACAGGGGTCGTTACATGATGATTGGTTCAATTTTAATAAATCCCTAGTGTCTAATTCAGCAAACATGTGTTAGGGATTTCATAGCCAAAACAATTGTATTGTATGTTGTAAATTTTGTTTGTAGTGATGATACTTTTGAATAGGGTTTTAAGCCTTGACTTGTAATGTAAAAGGGCCATGGGACCGTAACTATTTCAGTTCTATTTTCAGTCTTAAATGAATACTTACAGCTTGTAGTTGGTTGGCTATAACTTTGTTTTTGATAACATATTTACATATATATATATATATATATATATATATATTAGTTACTTTAATTATTGTTGTTGTAATTAACCTTTCGGAGGTTTTGGCTTAAGTAAAATTTTCAGTTAATTTTCTTTTCTTTTAAGTAAATTATATCGTGAGGGTTTCTGAGAGTGGGGTTTTTAAATAGTAACTTAGTTATCAATATCCGTAATAAATTTTGTAGTAAATGAAATAGAGGAAAAGATATTGGCTGAATAACTTAATTCTTTCTTGTAATTTCTGATATTGAAAATATACTGTTAGGTTTTTATTTTTTTAGTTACTCATGGATAAAGTATGTAACTCCATACAGTCATCTAATTGATGTTTATAGTTGTATGGAATAGAGTAGATGGATTTTGAATTTATTTTAAATATGAAAAGAACAACTCTTTTAAATGGGTTATTTTACAAACCCTAAATTCTTCTTAAGATAATTACAGAGTTAGTATTTCATTCTTGGTTTAACCTAGTTTGCATTTCACTTAGATGAATTAATTTGGTAAATGTTTAGCCTTGTATAATATTTTATTTTCAATTATCTTAGTTATGTTATTTTTTTGTTTATATAGTATCTGCTTATTATTAAAATATTAAACTTAAAATAATAATTTTGATTTACTATGTAAATCATTACACAGACTAGTATTTTATACCGTTAGCTCTTTCCTAAATGTTTCTGTTTATTTTGTTCAAGTACTCTAAATAAATGAAAAGTATAAAAGAAAGCATACAAACAATATATACATATGAACTTGTAGAATTTAACAATTTCATATGCATGCATTCTTCATTTGAATTCTTTATCTAAAATTAAACTAACCTATTGTACTAGAGTACTACCTTATAAAAGGTGTGGAAAATTACAGTTTAGGTATTTTATTTCTATCTATCAATCAAATTAGACATTCTTCTAATCATTTACCCTAATCTATCTAGTTCATAACTTACTATATTTTCCCAGTATAAACATTTCTCCTAACTAACTCTAGCAGAAATATGAACAGAAGCATACCATATCATTGATTAATCTTGAACTTTCTAGATAACAGTAAATACTTAGCTAGCTGAATAAAACAAGTAGAAACTAGAAATATAGATGAGGTGACAACAGCTTCAGGAACCTGTTCCTCCCAACCAAATCCTGGAGAAAAGATGGACTACAATTCTCAGGACCCTAAGCTTGTCTCCTAGTCCACCTGGTAGAGGTACTGGGTGAGAGATGTAGTCTAGTAATTCTCTACAACTCCAATGAGTGCTAAGAAGTAAGTCATTTTTGCATGTAGCAGTATGAACTTAACGTAGAATAGCTGCACTAGTTCAGGTCTTCAGCACTTTTCCACTCAAAACATACTTCAACTAGTCCCCTCCATCGAATTCTCTTGTGCACTTTGTTCACTCAGAATGTTCACAAATCCAGAATGAGCAGCCTCAACTATCTTCAATGGGAATTTTTATTAGCATGCCTAGGTATTTTGGGTCAGTTTTTACTTAATGAGCCACTTTCTCTTGTTCCACTTTCTTGGGGAACATGACCACAAAAATAGGGAAGTTGCCACTCGCAATAGCTAGAAGTAGTTTTAGGATGCTGCCAAGTGTCAATATGCTCTCAACCTAGCATTCTCCATCCAGTGACTAGTAAAACACTCGTTTAACAGCTTCCCTAAGATGTTGTCTCATCTTTCATTTATTTATTAATAAAATATTCAGTAATTACATTAAATTATCCTTGACCCCACTTGGTCGTTAATTACAAAATTAAACATAAAATGTAACATAATGTTTCTTAAAACATAAAATGTTTTTGCAAATTGGGGCATGTGACATACACACCCTCTTAAATTATAGCAACGTCCTCGATGTTATGTATTCTTAATCTTCAAAATATCCCTGAAACAGAATTGGATATGCATCCTCCATATGACTCTCGAATTCCCAGGTGGCTTCTTCTGGACTAAGGTGCTTCCATTGCTCCTTCACTTGACCAATGGTGTGATTCTGAAGCATGATCTACCTCCTTTCGAGGATACGATCTGGTTCCACCAGAAAATATCCTTCGGGTTCCACCTGCACATCATTCCAGTTTATAACATGATTAGCATCATGTACATATTTTTTTAACACATCAATATGAAAGACATTGTGAAACTTCAAATTTGGCGGTAAAGCGAGTTGATATGCCACCTGTCCTATTATTGGTAGTATTTCAAAAGTTTCACAATATCAGGGTGCTAACTTAGCACAACTTCCTAATCTCAGAGAACTTTTTTTTAGGCCTCACCTTAATAAAGACATGTTCATCAACCTCGAACCCATTTTGAGTTTGTTTAAGATCTACTTGACTTTTCTGTCGATCTTGTGTAACTTTCAAGTTACCTTGCACCTATTTCACAATTAACTCCATCTCTTTTAATAGTTCAGGTCCTAATGCTAACCTGTCAACTAGATTACTCCATGAGATGGGGGTATTGCACTTCCTTCCATACAAAATTTCAAAAGGACTATATCTTGCTGAAGCTTGGTAGTGATTGTTGTAAGAAAACTCTACCAAGTGTATGTAATCTTCCCATTTACCCGATTGTTCTTTAACATACTTTTTGAGAAAATATTCCAATACTTGATTCACTCTTTCAGTCCGTCCATTTGTCTAAGGATGGAAAGACGTACTGAAATTTAATGTAGTATTCATTCCTTTAAACAAAGACTTCCATAAGTTTCCCGTAAACTTAGGGTCTTTGTCTGAAATTATTACTTTCAGTATTCCATGTAAAAAAAATTGTTTTAGGAATATATCAGCAATATTCGTAGCTTTGTAAGGAGTTTTTATAGGTATAAAATGAGCTGCCTTGCTTAGTTTATCGACGACTACCATTATTGAGTCATTCAGGTTTTGATTTCTAGGTAGTACTGTAATAAAATCAAGGATGATTACCTCCCACTTCCATCTAGGAATAGGTAATGGTTGGAGTAACCCAACTTGATGCTGGTGTTCAGTCTTTACTTGCTGACATTCAAAGCACTTGGCAATGTATTATGTAATGTACCTGTTGGACCTTGATGCGAAAGAGTGCGGAAAAAGGGTAAAGATTTTTTTTTCTCCTTTCCATTATTACTACAAAGAGGTTCAGCCTGTTAATGACAGCTTACAAGGAATATTAATTTATTGTGTCAAAAACTATGTGCACTATAGGGGAGTTTTGTCCACTTCTATTAACCGTGCACCAACAACATTATCTGAAAGAATTCTGGTTATATATATATAACATCTTTAGTCATTACTAACTGAAAACAACCATTAGCTCTTACTACCATTTATGTTGTTAGAGCTTACCATTATTTTCACCATATGAGGCAGTGCCTACAGTTAACCATATCTTTTCTTTTGCATTTAAAACATTCTAACCATTAGTCTGACATGAAGCATCAAAACATTATTCTGACAAGCTTTCAATCTTACACATCATTTGTTTATTTGCCAAGGTAAATTACTAACAAATGAACCTAACATTAGCCATTGTTAAGCATTGATGCATTCACTAAAGCATAACACGATATCTAAGGTAGCCAAGGTAATCCAAAGACAAGACAACAAAGAGAAGACAACAATTCACGTGGTTCACCTCGTCCACGAGGCTACGTCCACCAACCTTCTTTATTTTTATTGATATTAGAGAGTAATTACATTGTCATGGTACAACTGCATCCATGGCTGGTTTACCTTTGCCTCAAAACTCCTCGCGGAGAGACACTTGCCTTCCTAAATGACAGCATGTAACAGCATACGCAGTTCCTTGGACACATGAGGAACTTTGGCTTTGAACTAACATTTCATACTGAACAAAGAAATCCTAACAATGTACAATACAAAAGATAATAGCAGAAGTACTACAATTGGTCCCTTTCCCGTATAAGGTACCATATCTGTAGTCATTATAGTTATTAACTTCCAAGCATCCATCCATGTAGGCACAGAGTAATGAATCTTACAGATTTATCTCACATTCCCATATAAATTGATCTCACCTTCTCATACATGAGTAGGCAGACGGACAATATATTCGCATATATGTAAGTATCTATACATTTCCCAGGCAATAATTCTGCCTTCAGAAAAATGCAATCACCCAGGCTAGTGTTAACTACAACATTTTTTTTAAACAACATTCAAATCATAAGGTAACGCCTCTTACCATCATTCTTGTAACTTGTTCAGAAAAATAAATCCTATAACTCATCAAAGACTTTAAACATTTCCCTACCTATCACCATAGTAGGAATCAACATTATACACTCCATTTTATCAGAGCTGTAATAAAACGGAGATCGCCAAGCCCTAGTAGTGTCTTGTTTATTTAAACAATAATATCAATCAACATTATGCACTCCTAGGAAAAATTACTATGACATGAAACAAGAAGAAACAAACCCCTTTTTGGAGAATAAACCCAGCACATTTGGTTGTGAGCTAACAAGGCTTCAGCGTGGAGTCCTTTAAGACTAAAAACAAAATCCACAGCCAAAGAATGAATGTAAGTAGTAGTTTTAACTTTTAAAACTGTACAAAGTTTTCAGACTCTCGCAATCTGCAGGACACACACTGATAACCTACAGGCACCAGCAATAAAATACCAGTAGATTTACTATGCAAAATCTCAAACGTATAAAAGGAAAATTGACTTTAGTCATGGTACAAATTTTAGACGCTATTGTTAATCCAGACCGTGAGCTAGCGGTAGTTCCCAGCTTGTATGTGGATAATGCAAAGTAGTTCCTTCTACTTCAATGAACATTAAACAATAAAAACATATCTTTCAAGGACAAAGGGGCAGTCTCTGCAAGAGAAAGTTGAACAATACTTCTGTAAAAATGCAGTGTACGGAAGACAAAAGGCCCAGCACGCAATTCCTAAGAAAGAACTGAAGACAAAGGCTATCATCGTGTGGCTTACAGAAGGCATAACTCGCCAGTGCATGCTCTGGGAAGGATAAAAAAAACAAGAAACACTGCACAATTCTATCAGGCAGCTCGAGGAACAATGCCGTGCTCTTTAGCTATAAGAAATTGATGGCAAAACCAAAACCTGATAACTCCCACCCGTAAAATAAAACCATACCTCACGCTATGGTTGTTGGGAAAACGGTTATTAAAAGACATAGCAGCAACCCGAAGGAATAAAATAAATCGCCAGGCCACCCTCCATTAAATACACATTCGGTTTTGCTAGTTTTCCAGCACTGCGTGTTCTTAAATGAAGTTTTAGTTGCTAAAACGTTACTGTGATCCACCAAGAAAATTAACCCAACATCCTATACACCTGGCTGGATAGAAAATAGATAGGTTAGAAATACAGATGCGTGATGGCTGGATAAATATGAGGCCATGTCCAGCATAAAGGTTCACGACTTAAGCACAGATCGCAGCTTGATTGAGGAGCAGCACAAGTTATAAATCAACCCCGCAGCATACAGGGGGGTCATGGCTCAAGCTGGACAAGGTTCGTGCTCTAACTGGGCGTAACCCTGAAGCATGAAAAAGGCACAAGGAAACAAGGCATATACCGCAGTTTTTCTTCAAACAAAGATATGACAGGATCCTATTTATCCATCACAGACAGATTTTTATTGCTCGGCCTACATCACATGCATTTTCATTTAAAATAAATAGAAACAAGGAGGAACTAAGACGTAGCCATACCCTTGGTAAACAGAGAGCCACCACACAAGAAAATGAAACTAGAGCACCAGCGTCAAACTTGTGGCAGGCAACGATTAAGATCAACCATACAATGATGGTAGCGCCACCTATCATGAGCGCCTCCCTCTTTATTCTCCTCGGCCAAAGCTACCAGAGCTGAACCTTTTTACCCTTGACGATGGCACCTGAAAGTAAGCTGGTTCTTTTTCTCCTCCATCGCATGTAGAGGTATTTTCCTCAACACCACAGAAATGGCGAGCTTTTGCTCAAGGCGCGTTCCCCCCTCATGAGAAGGACGTAGAGGAATTTATCAAGGCATGGACAGTGCTCCCTTCCTGAAAACAAGGGAATTTAATTTTATTTGTAACTTATTTCCCTGCCCCAGATAAATGCAGAGACCTACCTTTAAATAAAAGTAAATTGCTTATTAACTGGCAGCGTTGCCGTTGCAAATTTTCTGGCACAAATGATGCCCAAGTTTCTGGTGACCGTTCAGGCCCTAAATGGTCCGACTGTCAAGGCTAGGTGCTTTAAAAATGCCTCTTGTTATAATCCGACACCATAAATCCTACTAATATCTTTCTGCAGGAAGAAATAGCTCCATTATCAGTGCTAAAATAATGTATGTGGGTCATTTCCAATTCATTGATGATTGCTAAAATCGCTCCAAAGGACAACGATTACCAGAAGCATTTCACACCAGAAGCGGTTGTGCTGTACATATAAAATATATGGGCGCATGTAGTTTGCTTCACTTTGTATGTGCTACATGCATCATACATCACATATATATATATATATATATACCACAAATATATGAATTTAACATATATATACTATTTTCTATAACACAATACACATATCACAATCATATGTCTTTAGCACATATGCACCATTTTCCACAAACACAAATATACATATCCCAATATATGTCCTTGGCATATATGTACTATTTTGCATAAACACCAATATATACATGTATGGTTCCATGTTATCTCACGTGATTTGAGTAGGTGGGAGGTTATGGCTTTAAATGTTGTAACATTATTAGCTCAACATACAATGTCAATGTATGTATGCCTCCAACTTATAAATATATATAATAGAGTTCCACCATCATATATATGGGGTTTTGGTTCGCCATATAACCTTCCATTGATTATAAGTAACCTTTCAAGTTCCTATCATATATATATATATATATATTCACATCTCCAACATATATATATATACCTATATAGATATACTTTTGCAATTGTTTCACGAGGTGATGTTCCAAATTGTGGGTAACATTATATTTTATCTAGATAATACATATCCCAAATGTATACCCGAGTCATACATATAATGTTCTTCAAAGAAGAAAGTCTCAAGTACCCTTGATTATTTAGCTGTGGGAGTAACCTCATTCTCTCGAGGATGCATTTACGTTTCATTTTCTATGAGTCATAGTCGCTCTTAGGTATTCAAGGTGGGAGGGGGATCTTACATATTATGCCAGTTCATTTTTCATGTTTGGCCAAAAATAATCCTTTATTAACATGGTTATAGTCTTCTTATAACCAATATGTCTTGAGTAAGGGGTCTTATGAATTTTATTTAAAATCAAGAACTTAATTTTAGGTACATTAGGTATATAAAGTCTATCCTTATATAGTAATAATCCTTTTTCGTTTAAACTATATCCTCTAATTAAACGTTCAGTTAAATTTTTGGTTACCTTTTCTTGTAATTTCTAATAATTTTCATCCAATATTATTCCTTCTTCTAGTTGTTATTCTAAATCTATTTTATAGGTGCTGATTGCTGCTACAAAATTTAGTTTTTCATTCATGGTTAAAGCATTAGCAACCTTATTTTCTTTTCCCTTAATATGTTGGATTTCAAAATCGTACTCACTAAGGAAAGCTAGCCACCTAGCTTTCATAGCATTTAAGTTAGGTTGATCCAACACTGGTACAAAATGAGGAATTAGCTACTACGTGACTAAAAATTCTAGTCACCATAGGTTTTTCAAGTGATTTACTACTAAATATGAGCAATTTTGATTGACCCAACTATAAACGACTAAAATTAATGACTAAGTTAGTCACCAGTTAACAAATATGACTAGACAATAAGTGACAGAGTTAAAAATGACTAACATAAACTACTAATTTAGTCACGACATAAAACATGACTAATTAGAAGAATATGAATTAGTCATTTTTAATTGTGTCATGGAAAATTGCAATTGTGACAATGAAGTGTTACAATTTTGTAAATTTTGTAAATTGTACACCTTCTATTAGTAATATTGGTTCCATGCCCCTCAATCTTCAGAGATCCAACAAAGCAATTGAACGAATTTTCTCTTGACCATATTTATTCTTGCTGCACCATTGAAGCAAACCGTTAAGCGTGTGCCAAAGGAAATTATGTTTCTACAGTTACGAATTAGGTACTAGAAATAGTACCATATCGATACCTAGAAGCATCATAGCTAGTTTTTGATCCTTCAATGTAAGAGTCCCAAGTCCCATACTGAGGTGTTTTTCTACCTTCAATATAACTGTCATGATTTGTGACCATCGAACTAGCTGCACCAATTGATGTAGCTTCACCAGGATTAATTCCTTTAAATGTTGTAGCAGTTGATCCAATAATAATTGAATCGATGGAAGCACCAAGAACAATATTTTAACCAATCAAAGACTCAATTATAATTAAACTGGGGTGCTGACCCAGAACAAGTCTCAGATCCATATGCAATAAAGGTAGAAGCCTGACCCCATCTTGAAGTTTTAGGTAAATATTTCGATTCCTCAATCTCTAACAGTCCTGATCACCTCACAGAATATGATATGTATAATGCAGTGATGACCTCTCCTTATCACTATCAAGTTAAGCCTCCTTTATGCATTATTGGCGAGGTAAATTTTGCATCTGACGTCACCACCCTCCTGATTCACAATGTGCACCATTAGAGACATCCAGTGAGGTCTCTACAACTCCAGATGTTAGTGGATGTGTTTGATGGCATCAAGCCTCTTCTCTAAGTGCAATGTTGTTGTCAAGCTGTACACTCAAAATTAGTTCAACTGATTGTCGTCAATGTTGTTGGGAATTTGTGTAGTAATGTGCTGGTAAGTTGAATCCTTTTCGGTTAATAGTCACACTAATCTATGTCGATAAGTTTATTAGAGATGGAATTCATCAATGTGGGGACACATCAAGTGGATTTCCCCACAATATTTATTCGAAAAAAATAGAAAATTCAAATATCATGAATGAATATATCAATCTTTAAGCCCCAGCTTTAGTTGTTAGAGTAATAGCTTGAGTGGGTCTAATGGTTAAGAACATGTGTTTCCTCCCAGGAGGTCACATGTTGAAATCCGGAGGGGGGTAGGGTATCTACACCTATGTAGACTTTAGCAGTTAAATAGTTTCACAGAGGAGGTTCCTTGTCCCACAAATAAGGGGGTCTCATACAACAAAATTGGTGTCTCGCTTGACTATGATGTTAAAATAGATTATTATTATTTATTGAAAATGAGGAAATAACTTCAAGACAAATGGAATGGAAGTACACAAAATATATTTAGCAAAATAGGTCTACCTAATCGAAACCATAGATTATTTTCAAGAGATCAACGCCTCAAGTGATTGGAAGATAAGTTTTAGACTCTAATCATAAGCTACTAGAATGATTAACATAAATTTAAACCTAATTAATTACTAGGAACTTTAAATTCATTATTATTATTTTTATTATCATAGAACAACAATAATTATATTTACACCCCAAAAACAAATTAATTTTTTCATTTACAAATCCATGAATATTTATATTTTTATTATTGTTGTAATCTCACAGATCACATAAGGTTACCAATAATACATACTAAAACATACATATAAAACAAAGACAAGAAGATAAGAACAAGTAGGTGAATTAATAGATTATATTACATGAATGAGTCCATACAACACAGAGAACTAAACTGAGTTCTCATTTGGCTCAACAGCCTAATATATATGATTAGAAATCGGTTACAAAATAACTACCTGTCGGTTCGATGAATTGACACGACCTTAGGTGGTTGACCTAATCTCTAGTTTAGTCGGCTGACCGACTTAGTTGGCTG
The DNA here is from genome assembly GCA_001517045.1 of Pseudotsuga menziesii. Classification (NCBI taxonomy): domain Eukaryota; kingdom Viridiplantae; phylum Streptophyta; class Pinopsida; order Pinales; family Pinaceae; genus Pseudotsuga; species Pseudotsuga menziesii. The sequence continues at coordinate 159,113 of LPNX010983349.1, read as the reverse complement.
ATCGGCTAAGTCGGCTCGTCGACTTAGTTGGATGATAGAATAAGTCATCTATCATTTAAGTCAACTTATCGACTTGCTCCTTCTGTGTCTCCCCCATGAACAAAAAGTTTCTTCATCCCGAAGAAATAGGGAGGTACAAAATTCTTCCTGTCTGGTCTCAATAGTTGTTGTGATGTGTCTGATCTTCATGGGATGTGAAGTCTGATGGTTGGTATTTTCTGTACACAGAATTCAATAATGGCTGGGGCTGTTACTGCGAGGTGATGTTGGAAATCTATCCAACTTTTCAAAATCTTCTGGATGTCGATGGTAAGTGTTGTTAGGCTTGATAGGATCGACATATTTTTTGAAATGGAGACTTCTACTATTCTCTCCATGTCGAGACCCATAAATTGGTCCTTCTCCTCTGCAGTCTCGATAAGTCATTTCATCTGCAGGAAAATTATGTCAACTTTTTCCAAGTTAGGGATAGCTTGTTGCACCCAATGATGTGCTTGCCTCTCCAGTATCTGCAGCTTGGTTGTTTCAAGCACTATTTGTTCTTCTAGTGTTGTTCTGAGTGCTTCCTTAGTAATTTTCCTGCTTTCCAATGCCTAGATCCCTTGTCGGGTCTACCGAGTTTGCTGATAGACTTGCCCATAGTAAGCAGTCCAGTATCTCATTATTTCTTCAGTTATGAAAGACTCCTCCATGTGATCATGCAGCAGTTTATAAGATTCAAAAAAGTCCGTGTGCTATCCCATTAGGAGTCAGGTAGTTTCCTCTTTTTGTTTCTCCTTTGTTTCCTAAATCTGTGCTTTGAGGGCCGACACCATGCTCTCAAACAGCTGATACACCCTTTCGATCGGTTTGTCTATGTTGACCTCTATGGGGCTCGACATTACTGAATGGACCAGGTTCCTGCATTTGTTGAGGAACTCAACCTATTCTGTGTTCTTATCGTCGAGTTCCTTATGTCTCTGCTCGCTTCTCGTCTTTGCTTAGACTGCTAGGGTCTTGAGGATTTGTCCTAGCTCTAGGTTGTTCAGTGAGGTTGCATCCTTCAATTTGATATGGGCCTTTGATGGCTGTCCATGATGATCCTTCTTCTGTTTCTCCTCCATCTTTTTATTCTTTTATTTTTCTTCTTGTGTTGGCACTTGTGTACCTACAAAAGTCAATTCAGGATATTTGGTTTGTGGGATAGTGGTTGATATTTTCTCTGGTTAGGGAGGTGGGATGACTGCTGCCTCTAGTTGTTTAGATGCAATGGGTGTAGTAGTGGTCCCAGTTGGTACTGATGGTTGTTGTGGGGCTTTTTCTGAGTCGGGGGGTGGTGGTTGTGGTGGATATGGTGATGATGGTGAGGGAGTTGGTTAATGGTAGGGGGTGATTGGGTTGGGGGAAGTGCAGCTAAGTGGTGGGTTGTCAGGTCAGGGAGGTGAGTCTAAGTTAGGGAACATTTCGTTAATTTGGTGATTTATGTTCTCCTCAGTTTCTTCTCCTCCATTCAGTGCAATGATTGGTAGGTTTTTTTGGGGTGCGGTCGAAGTGATAGCCGCAGTCCGACTTGCAGTCACTTCAAATTCCTTGTCGGGATTTCTCTTGAAAGTGGAAGTGATAGTTGCAAAGGTTATGGAATGGAATTCATGTCCTGGTTGGTATCCACTGGTCTCAAAGAGAGGTGCTTTTGTGGATATCTTATGTGCCGACGTAAATATCACAGGAAACTTCTCAATGAATGCCTACAAATATCTATCTTTATCAAACATTGTCTTTATAGCCTCTGACATTGCACTTTTGCACAAGTCGAGTGAGCTTACTAAATGTTGTTTGGGCACTTGCTCCTCTGTTACTTTTGTCAGGGATGGAGGTGGAGGTGTCGACACAATATTGACAATGTTTTCAGGTCTCGTCGTCTGGGTGGTCTTACCTTTCTTTGGATGACCCGGTAGTGCTCCTACGTCAACAAATTGCTGGAACTGGGTTTCTACGACCACCTTATTTGCTGCAACATCCTCTATTATGTTGAGGGACATAACTTCCAGTTCCTCTTCATCGTCTGATGATTCGACGATGATAAGCTTGCTCTTACCTTTTCCTTGTTGTTGTTGTTGTGTCTTGAGCTTCTTCCTTCCAGCTTCTATCTCTTTTGACATTCTTTTAATAATGGCTTTTGTGACAACATACTCTGGGTTTTTTGGCTTTGTCTCTCCCCTTGGCTCTTGCATCGGGATGACACTTTCTACAGTTAGAGTAATTACCTGCAGGTCTGGTTAGGCTTCCTCTAGTTGTGGTTCTTTCCTCTGTGCTGTCGAAGGCTTGATGATGATTTGAAGTCCGCTAGTGTGTTCGACCGGTGTCTCCTCCGACACAAAGGTGTTGATATAGAGATTGAGCTCATAGTCTTCCTCTTTTTCTTGGTTGATGATTGGATCCTCGATCGAGAAGTCGATCTTATTTGCTATTGCTGGTACTAGTATTTTTGTTTTAGCCTATCAAGGCAGCTCCCAAAAGATCTGGTCGACTGATGGATAGTAGTCGAGGTATTTAGCATTTGATCCGTCACCCTGCATGTACCACACCGATGTGCGATCGAGTTCTAGCTGGATGTGGGAGTTTATCGGTAGACTTATTCGGATGTTTTTAGGCACCCTACATCTATTCATGTGGACTTTAAGCTGTTGAAGCCAGTTCTTCAACAACACCTTTCCATTTTCAAGTTCCTGCAAAGTTCCTCTCTGGGAGAATGGTTTGAATCTTGACATGTGGAACCTCGACAGTTCTTAAAAGATTGGATTTCCCTCTGGGAAGATATGGTACATGAATATCCATAACATGAGGGAGGGGAACTTGATGATTCCTCCTGTTTCTTGGCATCTTTCACAGATGGTCTTGACCATGTCGGTGACATAGTCAGCCCATCTGTATATCTTTTCGTCTCTCGCAATGGTGTCAACAACTTCTAGCATGTCTAACTTGAGGTCACTGCCTCGACCTGCCAGGGTGAGTGTTATTTCTATGATTTTGGGCACAATCTATGGCATTCAGGTTGTGATTTGGCTAATCATCAACCCCTTTGAGTTTTTTCCCGAAGCCGGCCCAGTTGGCTCTTCGACCAGTCCTTCTTTAATCCCAACTGTACTGGGTCTCCTGCATCTAAGAGACCTGTCAGCTTGGAAATGACTTCTCCAGAGATGTCGATAGGTCAGTCAAAGTAGAACCGGTTGTTGTGGTACCAACTTATGATGAATTTTACACCAATTTCCTTGGTGCCACCAAAGCTGGCCATGAGTGGTGTGTTGACATAGTTGAATATGGTGTTGTATTTTATTTTCTCCACATCTTGAGTGGGATTCTTGTTGACATAAGCCCATTCTTGCATCTCAGCCTAGAGTTTTTTCCATGAGCCTTCCTGTACCTTGGCATTCTTAATGTTCTTTAGCCTACGGACTAAAGGTGTGCCCACAGTCTATAGTTCCTTGGCTTTGGTTGAGGCTCTAGTTTGTTTGGGTGCCATTGTGTTTATTTGGTGGTCTATTTCACTAAGGGGTTCTCAGATTTTAGTTGACTGGATCCTCTGATGCTCTCTCTGTATGAATTGTGGTGAATAATCCTTTGGCAGTTTAGTCTTTATATAGCCGATGCTGTGGATGTTTTGGTCGATAAGTGTATTAATGGCAGACATGATATTCCATCTAGAATACTTAAGTGTGAGTTAATGGAGAATTTCTTTCGGCGCTCGATGTCATTAATGCGTGATCGGACTATCAAGGTCATCAGTCGATGTCGGTTATGAAAATGGTCGATGGAAGTGGTCGATGGTGCTCTGTCGATGGGCATGATGTCAGTTGTCGAAATGGTAATTTCCTGTCATAGTGTTCTACATGTACGGTATTATTTTTCTTTTTTTCTTTTTAGGATTTTATAGATTTTGGTTTACGGTTATGGTCGTTGTAGGATTTTTTTTTTTGATTACTATTTTCTGTAGCATTTTAGTCGAGCTCCATTAACGAGCTTCTGAAATACTATTCCCTGTAATATCCTTAGTCGGACTGATCCGTTGGTATGTATTTCTTCGACAACGTAGGGTTCCATCCATTATGTATGGAACTTTTTAGGTTTACCTTTTACTCGACTATTGTATAGTAAAGCAAGGTCTCCTACTGACAAGTTTTTGTTCTTAATGTTTCGGTTGTGGCATGCTTTCTGTTGTTGTTTCTGTATTTCTTGATGTTTTATTTCCATTAGTCGATGCTCTTCAAGTTTTATTAGTTGCAATAGTCGTTCCTTTCTTCGTTGTTCTACATCGACATGTAGGATATCTGCGATGATAGGTGTTTGTTGTCAGAAGTGTAGTGGGACTACTGCTTCTTGTCCATATACTAGTCAAAAAGGAGTTTGGTCACTTGAATGTTTATATGTTGTTATGTATTCCCATAATACTGCAGATATTTTCTCATCGCAATCGTCCTTATCAGCATTACATATTTTGGTTAGTCCTCTTGTTAATGTTTTATTAAATGCTTCAATTGCTCCATTCGACAAAGGATGATATAATGTACTCCGATGATGATCAATTTGGAACTAGTTGGTTAGGGTTTTGATAGTTTTATTAATAAAGTGTCTTCCTTGGTCACTAATTAGGGTTAGTGGGCATCCAAATATGGTGATGATATTCTCATAGATAAACTTAGAAGCTATCTCACTAGAACATGTGTCGACTGGTTCAACCTCTTCCCATGTAGTTACATATTCAATTGTAGTTATGATGTACCTTGCACCTGTTCTTTTTCTTGGTATACGAAATGGTCCTATGAAGTCAATGGCACAAATTTCAAATGTCATACTTGGGTTCACTAATATCAAAGGAATTTATGTGCTAGGCAGGGGTCAACCTAGCCATTGACATCTGTCACATTAACTGACAAAATGTTTGCAATCTCTTTGGAGTGTCGACCACCATAACCTTGACTGTTGGATTTTCTTTGTAGTTGTGTCTGCTTGGAAATCTCCTCCTGCAGGTCCATAGTGTTCTTCATGCATAATTTTGTCTTGTTTTTGTTCTAGTACACACCTTCTAAGGATGTCATCTAATCCCATTTTGTATAAGAATCCATTTATAAGACTGTATGGTCCAGGCTTCATAGCTAATATCTGCTTCTTCTTTGTACTCATTCCTTCTGGTGCATGTCCAACTTCCAAGAACTAGGCTATTTCTTCTAATTCTGTTGGGACTGCTTCTATCCGAAATAAATGTGCATTGGGTAAGTCATCTTCAAATCCTGTCGGCTCTTCTCCCATGTCCATTCGGGATAAATGATCGGGACTGAAATTTAACTTGCCTGGTCGAACAACAACTTCGAATTCGAATTCTTGGAATAATAGTAGCCATCAACGAATCCTTCCATGATGCAATGGCTTATTGATGAGATACTTAAGTACCTGATGGTTTGTATAGAATATAAATGGGTTAGCTAAAAGATAATGTCGATATTTTTGTAGCGCAAAGACCATTCCTAGTGCTTCTCTTTCTGTTATTGAATAGTTTCTCTCATTGTTTAATTTTCTGCTACTGTAAACTATAGTATTTTCCATTCCATCATCTCCTGGTTGAGTTAAGATTGCTCCTATTGCTAGGCCTGATGCATCAATATGAACATGGAATTTGATCGACCAGTTTGGAAACCTTAAGATTGGTGCTTCGACTAGTTTTCTTTTTAATTTCTTGAATGATATGTGGCACTCCTCTGTCCAGTTGAATTCTTTATCTTCCCTTAATAGTTCTTCAAGTGGATAGGTCATATCTTAATAATATCTTATGAATTTTCTGTAATATCCTGTGTGGCCAAGTAGGACCCTGACTTGTTTTGGGTTTACTGGTGGTTTTAGGTCGAGGATAATTTTGATCTTTTCAAATTCAACCTTAATACCTTCCTTATAGACAATGTGCCCTAATAATATCCCTATGGGGGTCACAAATATGCATTTCTTGATGTTTAGGGAGAGTTGAATTTGTCGACATCTCTCCAACATAAGTCTGATCCATTTGCAATGATCCTTTAACATGGAGTATATGGTCCAATCATCAAAGTATACTGCCATGGTCTTGTAAATATATTCCTAAAATTTTTTGACAATAATCCTAGAAAATACTGCAGGTGCATTTTTTAATCCAAAAGGAATAACCTTGTAAGCAAATGAGACAAATTCACACACAAAGGTTGTCTTCTTCTAGTCTTCTTTAGCTATTGGTACTTGGTTATAACCCAAGAATCATTCTGTCAATGAGTAGCATTCATGTCCTGCAACTTCATTTAAAATTTCATCTGCATACGGGGTTGGAAATGGGTCTGTTAGTGTCACTTTATTTAGTTCCTGAAGTCGACACAAATTCTTAGTTTGGTTGGATCATGTTTCTTAGGCTATACAACCATTGGACTTTCCCATTATGATTTCTGAATAGGATAGATAATGCCTGCTGCAAGCATGTTATCAATTTCCTTTTTGACTATCTCTTTGTATTTGTGAGCTAGTTTATATGGCCTTTTCTTCACAGGTCTAACATCAGGCTTAGTATTAATCTTCATTTCTCCCATTTCATGGACTAAGCCTTTGAGGTCTTTATAATCTCTAGCAAATATATCTTGGAACTCTTTTAATAAGTTCACTATCTCTGTGGTCTGCTCTTCACTCCAGTAGTCACAAATCTTTGCCATTTTCGGTCGATCATCATTTGAGATGTCGAATTCCCTAGTTTTGACTTTAGCATCTAGCCATTCTGGTGCTTTTGCTTCATTGATCAGTCAACTTCCTTCCTTAAACTGTGAGAATGTGGCAGGGAAGTTGGCTATAGTCATTCTATCATTATCTTGTTTGTTGGTTGTTTCCACTTTAAAGATTGTACAAATAGGTTTGGTCGTTTCGACATGGTTTGATTTCCATCTAAAGGTTTTCCCTTCTGTATTTTCATTTTCTAATTGTAGTCTTGTCGACTGTGGTTTTTTCCTCTTTTGTATATTTTTGCATTTCATTGTCTTTCAGTTATCTTTTAAGGGTTTGGTTTCGGTCGGCTGGATAAATTCTTTAATTTGTTTTTCTATTTCGACCAAGTTTTCATTTTGTGGTATAAAGTTGAAGTCTTTAATGAAATTTTCCTTGAGTTCATGCCATAAGAATGTTTCACCTCTAGCTTCTTCCATTTTATACCATTTGTTTGTTAAGTCAGTGAGGGTTGATGGGAACAGGTGTGGCCATGCTCGTTCATCCTTGTATCCAAGTCTTCTCCATTCTTTTTCACATGTCTTAATATGATCTTCTGGGTTCTGTCCTTAAGTGAATATGGGTATATGAGCTTGTTTGGTTAACTTATTTCCTCCAAACCTTTCTACAAAGTAAGTCGAAGCTGTTGTCCAATTTTGCATTCTTGTCTGATTGGTATCCCACCATTGAGTAGCTTGTCCTGTAAAAGTTTCTACTAGGCTTTGAAGTTGGCCATGTTCACCAATATTTTTGGAAACTTTCTCTACATGCATGACTGGTGATTCCCTTTCCTTATATATTGGTATTTTTGTAGTATTTATATTGGTAGGTTGTAACGTAGCGTATTCCCTAATTTTCTTCTCAAATATTTTTGGGACAATGGACACTATGAAGCACTATTGGGTGGGTTTTTCCTGAACTTTTTGAATAGTCCAACACCCTCTTTTTTGTGTTTCATAGTTATTGATCTCCCAATCATATAATTCTGCATATGAATTATAACCATCTAAGTCTTGGTTTCCTAAATGAAGTTCTCCATATATTATAGGTTCTGTATAATCCGCATGGTTTTGAATCTGGTAGAGTTGTCGGATGTCGACTTCTTCATCGATCTGTTCAGTCGAAGGTACTCCTTGAGATGGGTGAATAGGTACAATGAAATTTTGTCCATTTACTTTTAATTTGATCCTCTCTTTGTCTAGAGATATCGATGCTTTCATCTTTGTACCCCAAGGCTGACCTACTAATGTTGGGAAGGAGCTGGATCCTTCCTTAGGTTCAATGATTTCGAAATCGACTTTGGTCAAGATTCCTTTTATAGTTGTGTCAATGTTTTTCCAGACTCCAATCTGTTCAATTAGGCCTTAGTCATCTGGTTTCAAGCATATGCCTGACTCATATAGCTGAGGTCTGCCCATTTGTTCCCAAGTGTCACAAGTCATGATGTTTAGTTATGATCCAAAGTTGAGCACTACTTCTCGGACATGGTATCCTTCGATTTCCAGGTCGAAAAGTGGGTCGACATCACCTTTATATTTTTTATTCAAGCTACATATGTTCTTTGTTTGTTTTTTAGAGTTGTTATGTTTTATTTCATATAGTAAGCCGATGAACTGAGAGAATGACGTGTCTTTTTGTATGAGCTATATTAATTCATTTATTGTGTTCTGTCGATTGTCGTTAGCTTGTTCTTGTCGTGTAAATTCTTTGAATACATTGGTTGCTTCTTTGCATGTTTGTTTTTCTTTAAGTGAATTAGGATAGACATTTTTCTCTTTTATTTTGCTAATTATTGGGTTATCACTTCCTATTTTTGTTCCTTGTCGAGTTACAATATGCAATTTTTTCTATTTATTCCATCATTTTTTTGCACACACGACAAGACATTAACATTTTTCTTTGTATTTATTTTTTCCAACATGGTAGGGCAATCCTCTAGTGAGTGATCCCCGACTCCACAATGAGTACAAAATTTGAGGTCAGTTCTGTCTTTTAATGGACAGTCTGGATACCGATGTCCCTCCTTATAACATGTAAAGCAGTGGATGGGTCGATGTGGTCGATTGTCATGATTCCTAGGGAATCGAACTCTTCCTCCATAGACTCCACGTAGATTTTCATACTGGTGCACGTATCTCCAACCTTCATATCTCTGACCATTCTGATCGTTTGGCAAATTGTTTTGCTCGTTATTTTTTGCAATTGCATTGGTTTGGTAGACTGCATGGTGCTTCTGTCGGTTCTTCATGTTCAAATGGCAGTCGGCTATGTTATGATTTTTAGTTTCACAGATTGCACACTAGGATGCCTTGCCATTATTCATGTTGAATGGGAAATATTTTGTCGAGTGATCCCCATGCTCCTAGCAAATGTCGCAAAAATATTTGTTCTTCACGAGTCGAACGTCCTATCGGCTGTATTCCTATTGACAGTTGTCTTTGGAGTGTTCGAACGTCGAGCACTTGGTGCACCAGATATCCTGATTCTTGAGTTTTAACTCCTTTAAATACTTCTATACACTCTCTAGCTTTTCTTCCAATCTGTGGTCAGTGGAGTATGCGGGTATGTCCTCATCCATTTCCACTTGGAGATATTTTGTGAGCGCATCTTTGTAGGATTTGAATGTTTCCAGACTGATGTGTCGGCGGAATTTCTGAGATCAACCTGCAAGAAAACATTGGTTTATTAATTGTTCATCTATAACATATTCCATCTATCTCAAAAGGTATTTCCATCACTTATCATAGTCACGGACAGTTTCCCCTGGATTCTGTGATGTTGTTTTTAGTTTTTTCGCTGCTACGTGCTTGGCATCTGGAGTTTTGAAAAATGATAAAAATTGTTCCTTGATCTCGGCTTTGGTTGCTCTGGGTTGTCTTTCCATAAAGGTCATATACAAAGTCAATGCCCTTTTCCTCAAGGCACCAACGAACTGTGCCATCTGCCTATCTTCGTCAGTAACTTGGTTTTCCTCCCAAGTCAACTCACAGATGAACCAGTGTTGTCTACGATCCTCATCCCCCTCCTATAGAGGAATGTGAGATGATCTGTGACCCATGTAGAAATCACTATCACTACTTTCAGGAGGTGGAGGTGATGGAGGTGGAGGTGGGGGTGGTGGGGTTATTGGTTTATTCGTCTCTGCGGGACTATGGTCGATGGAACTTTCATTCCCATGGTTTTTGATTCTTCTTCGACTGGAAATCGGTTGATGTCGACTTCATATATCGATGGCCCACTGTAACTAGTTGTCCACAGTTTTAAATGTTCTGTGTCTTCCAAATATGTATTTTCCAGGGGGGTGCTCCTTCATGTGTCAGTAAGAGTAAGTGGATACTTCGGTTGGAGGGTATCGCTTGAAAGGTAACCCAATTTACTTCCTCTGGTCAATGGATAATGAGATGTCATCCAATGTATGTCTCATTGTCTAGTCGACTCCATATACCGAAGTCACCAAGTCATAGTCAAAGTTCCTCTTCGACAATAGTTTGTATGCAGGTATGCGGATTTAACAGATAGAGAGTTTTTCCTTCATGGGGAGCTCTTAATTGGAGAGTTTTTGATTGCTCTATCCACAATTCTTCCTCCGTAGGGGACGCCTCTTCTTCCATGCCTTCTTCATGTCGTTCATTACCTAACTCTCACAGATTCCCTTCCTGGTCGGTCACCTTAGGACTCCTTCCTCTATGTAGTGCTAAGGCTCTTTCTCTTCTTGCTTCCCTCCTTTGTTGTCTCTCTTCCCTCTCTATTTTTTGAATGTCTAACATACCGTTTATGTGATACTATTCTCTTGATTTCCCTTTTTGTCGACTTCTCATTACTGGTGAATGGCATCTGCTTCTAGTCGACTAGAATCCACTCTAATTTATCTCAACATATGACCATCTACCCCCCCATATCCTACCCGACTCTTTTTATAAAGCTCGAATAGTTTGGTCTACTTGCTTAGTAAGTATTCCCACTCCCTTTCTTCAATGAACTTTTCCCACTTCTTTTGCTTTTCTGCCCGGTTAGAGTTTGATGGTAGTTTGTGAAATGATGGACGAGGTTTGACAATATTTCCTACTCATTTCTCGATCAGAAATTTGAACAGTAAGGTCGGTAAGGAACATAGAAATTGCTCAGTGAGGTCTATGTAAAATTTCTCCTTAACGGTTTCCACCTAAGTTCTATCTTCGACTCTTTGATCCTCACAGAAGTAATCGATGATTTTATCAAACCACTACGACAAGTTTGTTCTACCTCCTCGGATCAGTTTTTCCAGCAACTATTGTTCTTTAATCCCTTTCGGCTTTCTCATCCAGGAGTCTCTTTAGAATTTGGGGCACTGATTCTACAAACTTATCATGTGTTTCTGTGAAGAATCTTTCTTTTGCTTGTGCGATTGTTAATATGTTCCTTCGTGCGTAATTCCACAAATAATTTGCAACTTTACATTCCCACCAGTTATTAATCTCCTTCTCTGATATCATATGTTTGCATACATTTCAGAAATGTACTACTGGCAGCGGAACCAATGTTGTAATCTCACATATCACATAAGGTTACCAATAATACATACTAAAACATACATATAATACATAGACAAGAAGATAAGAACAAGTAGGTGAATTAACATATTATATTACATGAATGAGTCCATACAACACAGAGAACTGAACTGATTTCTCATCTGGCTCAACAACCTAATATATATGATTACAAAATGGTTACAAAATAACTACCTGTCAGTTCGGTGAACCGACATGACCTTAGGTGGCCAACCTAATATCTAGTTTAGTGGCCAACCTAATATCTAGTTTAGTCGACCGACTGACTTAGTCGGCTGATCGACTAAGTCGGCTCATCGGCTTAGTCGGCTCATCGACTAAGTCAGTTATCATTCAAGTCGACTTATCGAATTGCTCCTTCTACAATTATCATAGAACAACAATAAATATATTTACACCCTAAACAAAAAATTAATGTTTTAGTTTACAAATCCATGGAAAGGACTTGAGTTCTTGATATCTACTTTAAATTCATTGAAAATAAGATTATACATGCCACTTAAATTCAGAGAAAACACTCACTTGGTATGTGAAAGTTTCTCTTTGGAATTAAGCAGGCGTGAAGGAGTGGCAGGAAATGTTCAAAATTGAACCCTTTCGAGCCCTTCCAAAGGGTTCTAGCCCTTCCTAGAAGTGTAAAGTTAAAATTTCCATTCAAAAAAGAATTAAAATCTAAATTTTACCCTTCTAATTAAGAAGGACATAATTTATGTCAACATTTCAAAAGAAGGGCAACATTTGAAATTACCCATCCATATAAATTTCTCAAGATATTGAATTTCCTATGCTATAAATTTCAAATCATCATTCAAAATATTGGAAATTTGATAAATTATAATAACTCACTCACTCATGTCACGCACTCACTACTTAGATGTGTAAGATGACTAGTAATGATTGATCACTATGAGACAATAGCCATCAAGATGTGACTTTGACTCCCAATGGGGCTGCAATCTGAGGTGTGGCAATGTGTCAATGACTACGACTATAACAACAGATAGAAACTACTAGTCTACTACTAGGCCCAAAACAAGCTGAAAACTTTGTTCCTACTACCGATGTGAACCTCGCTACCAATGTCCACTCTTTTTTAATCAAAATGAAATTCAAAAGGTTAGTTTGATGAGTCCTCCTCTACAAGACTTCCTTTCGTGCATGCATATCATGAACTTATGACAACTATAAACAACACTCGATGTCATGAAAATACAAAAAATGGCATGTAGCTAAGATCACAAACTGTACATAGGTTGATTTATGCAATGCTATAGAGAGGTTTCATTAGGCACACAATATGGAGAAACAATGAGTTAGAAAAAACATTTGGACCAAAGCACCTCCACAATGGTTATTAATAAAATTAAAAAAATAATTGTTGAGTCAAGAATAGTCTTTCAATTTGATGGGTGGCATGATCATGATGTAATCTTCCTCTGTCCTTTTATACATTTGTGGTTTCTCACAACAATTGTCCTCAACAGTCACCATCAAAATACATATTAAAATTACCTATGTTTACATCCTCTTCTCTATAATCCTCATCTCATAGTCATAACTAAGGATTATTATGCATGCACATCCTCATATTATAATATCAATTACGTCATGGCGCAAAGACAACCATAAAATATCAAATGTGTCAAGATGCAAAGAGTAAGAGACAACTATAAGTATTATATTAAATTTACCATATAGTAATTTAATTGACACTATCAACTAAGATTTGACACTTTGGATTGCTGTGATCATTCTTATCACTCCTTACGAATGTGATTGCAATTAATTCTTTGAAGGTGAAGTCTATAATTTTAGGTCTTCTTCCTAATTATCATGCCTTTTGGTAAGACAAAAATGAGGGTAGAGTCCTGCAACAGCATGGAAAATAGTTTCGACATAGAGGTATGCACATTAATGGTTTTCATTAAATAACTTAAATTTCCTACCTATGACTATCGATTCACTGAATTGTGGACTGGTACAAAACATAGAAAATTTGAGAGCCGTGAGCCCTTAAATACTCACACCTATAACTTTCTCAAATCTAGCCATTAGTAAACTTATTTTGGTATTTTGGTTCAATTTAAAAGGCATATTGTTGAGGCTTAGACATGTAATGTGTTGCAAGGCTTCAGTTGACTTAGGATTGATTCCATTTCCCCTCCATCCCATACATGTATGCTTTCACGACAAGTGTTGAACAACATAATTTGATGCCCCAACCTTGGTTATGCTAGCGTTGATAACTTGCTTGGCATCTAGGATTTGTTTTTTTAATGTTTTATGAGTTGTGTATTATTTTTTATTAGGTGCCCAATCCCCATGATTCTTACATCTCTCAAGTTTGGATTGTTTCCCTCTCTCTCATTTAAATTAAGTTTCTGGTTATCTATATATATATAAATATATATATTATAGACTCATTTTGCTTAGTGACTTCATTTTGTATATAGTTAATAGTAAGTAATTCTCTCCTGGTTCTAGTTATTCTTTAAGACTATATTTAGTTATGACGTCTTGCAATATGTATAAGGTCAAGAGGATGCCCCAATATGGTTATCACATAGTCTAAGTATCTTTTTTTATAATGAAGTGTGCTCCAACTTGAAAAAATACAATAAAATAATACAATAAAATAGTTTTTATGTTAGTGAACTATAAAATTAATGATGTATATATATATGACAAATTAATGTGTTCAAAATACGTTTAATTGAAAATATATAATTTTTTCATGTGCTCCTAGAATAAATAACCTTCCAATTGAAATTAAGATGCCCCCTTCAAATTTGATCATTGGTGGCGAGCGACAATAAATTCAAAGGTCAAGTCAAAGCAGCAGGATTCTTCATGACATGTTTACAAATCTGGAGCTGCACGCTATGGAGGGAAAGAATCCATAGTTAATCCCAAGAAATCTGGCCAGGTGTGGATTTATTAAATGTATATCACAAGAATTTACTCAATTACATTATCCAATTTGTCACGCAGAGATGCCTGGATTGAAAAGCATTTGTTTTTTTTCACTTGCAACTGGATACTGTCAAATCCAATGCTATAGGTGGACCATAACCGTTTTTGGTGGAATTGGGTATCCAACATCCTGGGGAGCCAAGTTTTCCATCGTTTAGTTTAGCATTTAGCACTAATTCTCACCATTAACATCAATTTGGAATGTCCAGTTTATTTTTGTTATTATCTTGATTGGAAACGTTTTGAGGATTTTCACTGCACGACACTGACTTTGTGCCAAGTCAAACAAGTAACTATTTGAGTGAAATTGTACAGAACTTTCTCTCGGCCCTAATACTTATTCCTTTGAAATTAATACTATTCGGGTGGAACATTTCACAGTAAGAATGAAACCCTACTGTATTGCTTAATATTTTACCAACCTCATCCATGAACCAAGGTCCCATGGGCCGATTGGTCAAATTTTTTGGAATCCAATGCAAATTGTAAAGGCCTAAAATAAATGACAACATAAACTTGAAAGCAGTTCCAAAAGCACACCCTAACCGGCTACACCACATAGAGGGGGTGCCAAGGTTGAGGGGTAGCTATTCAGCAAAAGTTGCCCGAGACATACGGCTGGTTTCATCCCTTCAATACTCCTCTCTAAGGGTGCGGCATACCACTATGAGAATGGAGACCTAGTGGACACTTAACACTCTGTCATCCACACCAATGAACCAACACGCCCTGTTGGAAAATACCTATATTTTAATTTTTCCCTGTTTATTTGGATGCTGATGGAATGGATCTCGCAGTGAAAGATGGAAATTTATTCCACAGGAAGTACTATTGTTTATGTATGGCACAATTAATATTTTCATAAGAAATAAGGTTGATGACCCTCAGTACAGGTGACATAGCTACAACTTGATGCTTTTCCAAATCACCACCTTGCTTTTGATTTGATAGCCATAACTGTTTTGGAAGAAAATCACGTGCATGGGTGTACACACACAAAATCTGATATGTGCATTTTTTCTTGGCATTGTTGATTTTGATATGTACATGGAGAAGTATAAACAATACATGGGAATAAGCCTTGAA
This sequence comes from Pseudotsuga menziesii, assembly GCA_001517045.1. Lineage (NCBI taxonomy): Eukaryota > Viridiplantae > Streptophyta > Pinopsida > Pinales > Pinaceae > Pseudotsuga > Pseudotsuga menziesii. The sequence continues at coordinate 143,763 of LPNX010983349.1, read as the reverse complement.
AAACAACTTATTTAAGTAACAAACACCGAGAGCATAGGCTGTAGGAAACTACATTACCTTTTACAATCAAAACAAAGAGCAGACTAATAGTTATGTTGAGTTTCTAACCTTCCTTGAACAAGATGAAAGGGATTCAAAGCTCCTTGTGGAGGTAGGGTGATTTCAATGACACACCCCTTACCGACTTGGAAGGAGTACTGCAATTTGATTTTCTGGGCCAGACTTCATTGCGATAATATTAACATTTATATGTTGGAATTCTGACATACAGAAGTTCTAAAGTTCCTAGTTCTCATTTTGTAGCCATTCTGTTTCATCTTCTTTGAGCCTATCAACCATTTCCTCATCTTTTTCTTCTCCTCTTCACAGGTCTGGAACTTGCCAGGACACTACCCTGGATTAAAGCTTGCAATTTATGGTGCATATTCGTCTGTCCATATGCATGCCTACAAGTGGATACCTAGGCATTCAAAGCAAACCCAAACTTCTCTTTTAAGCACCAAGGTCAAGACATACAATCTTCCTGGATAACAACATACCTAGGTTGCCAATGTATATTCTCTAATGTTTCTCTACATTCTTCTTTCAATGATTCATGATGTCAATGAAGATGCTCTAGTTTGATTACTTCATTAAACTAATTAATTTCCTCATTTGTCACTGTGATTCATGATGTATGTCACATGTAGGCATGAACAGAGATGATTAGTCATCAATTTCTATACTGATTTTGGTTACTATCAATGTTTTAAACTATATGCTATGCAAATGTTGATTTCTGATTTTGACCTTTTTGTGTTTTGGTGTAGGGAAATCGGGCAATAGTGGAAATTCAACTTGCAAATTACATATATCCTGATTTGACTATGTAAATTATTCATTTGTGTATGTACATTTGGATTACTAAATTTGGCACAAAAAAAAGAGTGAAAGGTTTAAATCATTGTTGTTGTACTTTAACTAAGGTCCCCATAATCTGAAAGAATGAAACTTAGAATGTTATTTCAGCAAGCCAAAGTACATGGTTGTTGGGTTATGTTTTCACCCTACATTGGGACCTCCTTTAATATAACTTTTCTTCTTTTACATATATATATCTGCTTATATGCAGTGGTTACCTGTTTGTTGTCACTAACTAAAATGGTGGAAATCTGTCTTTCTCAAGAATTCCAATTGGAAGTTTGAACCTTCGCAAGGATGAAACTGATCCTATTATATGAAATGGGATGAAATGTGTAAAGAAATATATATCAACCACCATTTAGTGTCTTCCTTCATCTCAAAACGTGTTCTTTGCATTCAAGTAGATTTACATTGGATGGCTTGTAATGGGTTTGTAGACTATTCGAAAGGGAAGTGAGTATTGTCATTGGTAATATTTTCTATTCAATGTTCTCTCTTCTTTCACTAATTAAAGTGTAGAGAATCTCTAATCTAGGCATCGATTTTTAAACAATGATTTTTATATGTACCAACAATCATGTTGGGTTTCTGAGAAAACAACCTCATATTCTGCTTGTACAAATATCAAAATAACAAATGAGCCAAATTATGGTGCAAAATGGAAGGATGTCAGTATGTGAGAAGATTTTCATGTCACAAGTTGTCTTCATTGGACGTGAAAAAGCTAATCTATTTACAAGTATGTTACCATACTGGAGCCAAACACAGGGTGTCTACTAAATGTATTCGCTCAAAACATGTGCTTGCAAAGACAATTATTAAAGTCCTTCCATGTACATTAGGAATCAAACTAAAACCCCTTTGAACCCCATTTTTGTAGAAATTTTATCTTTAAATCCGTTTTTACCCCTTATTTCTTCTAGTAACCCCCTCGAGAGCTGAATGGCTCAGAAAATATGTAGTTCTATCCAAAATATGAGATCAAGACATCCGCTATAGGTTCTCTCATTCCCTTTCATGGCAGAGTAAATACCATTATAGATGCATTTACTATCTAGTTATTTGTGTGAATTGAGCTAATGATGTTAAGAATCTAAGATTATGTCTTAATATAATAAGTGTTTTTCTTCAGCCACTCTTCATAGCCTTCAGGCTTACCATATAATGGGGCACAATCTCCTATTCCAGAAACAGTGAGGTTGAGAATTTGCATGCTAGTGAAGTGATGTTTATTTTGATTTCTTATGTTTGAAACTATTGCCAATCACTGTTATATCTAAATTGGCAATGGAAATCTCTAGAATTGGGTTGTATCACCATTGACATGTGATGAATCCCAATTTTCTTTCATTATAGAGGTTTAGTTTCCCTTTTAACATTGGCATTCACCTCCTATGTCATGTGTGTCAACTTGACTGTAAAGTTATGTACCATGACTAATAGTATACAACTTCATTCACAAATTATTGTGGAAAGGAAATGGAAAGAAAATAATAGCTATAGGCATAGTGTACTATTTATCTAATTTTTTAACGCTATTTGCTGTAAGGGAATACTGGCATAGTTTCCATTGAAAACTTGCCCTTGCTTTCTATAGATTGTGAATGAAGCTGAAAAGTATCAATATCGAAGTGGAAATCAATTTAACTATGGAGGTATAATGTTTCCTTCCTAAGTATGTTAGATGCTTCAGCCCTTATGTTACCTGCATATGATTGGTTGTTTATGGCTGAGTTTTATAGGTGCATTCTATACACAAATTTAAATTATCCAATTTATTTTAAACGTGTTCATCAGTTCAAGTGTTGCTACTGTTTACATATTATTGACTTTTGAATTTTCCACTTGCTTATTAGTGCTGATTAAGATACAAGATTAATTAGTCCTTATGGTGAGGCCAAGGTTTTAAAGAATGATTCTTCTCAGGTTTCACATACGACATTAAACCAATCAATTCCATTGTTTGTGTGCCAAATCATTATGATTTTCATTTCATTATAAATGTTACTAATTCATCCCCTCGCACTGTCAAGGGTGTCCTTGTTTTTTTAATATAATTTTGTTTTCATTACCATTTTTTTTCCCTCATTACTAAATCTACTTATTTTACATATTTATTTTACCTTTGTATTTTTAGTAAGAGTGTTTCTATATGTTCATATATACAGTGGAAATCACATTCAGGGTGAGAGGTTAAGCCAAGTGAAACTTAGTCAACCTCCTAGATACTCGCTAGATTTAAATTAAAAGGGCTGAGAATAGTAGCCAGTTTGGGTATGTCTCAAATTGAAAAGCATAAATAGTCTTCCAAGAGGTGGCATGGTCTGGCCAACTACCCTATGAAACTAAGAAGAAAGCTACTATGACAAGCACCAAAAAATATAAACATAAAGCTTGAGATAGGGACCACGAAAACCTAAGATTAAGCCTCCTCCTACTCAAGAGAAATGGGGTGCTTTAGATTGCTTCTAGCGTGGAGTTTGGTGTCCTCCGCAACTGGTTGAGTCCTCATGAGCATGTCTTTGTTCTGAACTCCCTTTTCCCATAGTTGAGGCCAAAATTGCACCTAGAAGGGAGTTGTATTTTCCATGTGATAGTTGAAGAGTGTCCAAGATGTGGTCCAGGATAGGATTATTCTATTCTGGTTGTTTTTCCATGAGACATGTGGTCATCTCTTGGATAGAGGGAAATTGTGAATGAATAATGGTGACCCTACTTTGATAGATTCCCTTATTTGACATGATCTTCTCTAGATCCTTATCAATTGTTTTGTTGTAGCTGCCCCTTCTCTTTTGAGGAAGTTTATCTTCTTCTCGATGTTGGAGGCCTTGTATTTGGCAGTGAAATCCTTAACTTATGCTTGTGAGTGTGAGATTGGGAAACCCATTTTGCTTTTGGCTTTGGGGTTTTCCCCTACATCCTAATGTTATTGCTTGAGGCCATTTCCCTCATCAATGAGCAGAGTTGTAGCATAATCCATCCATGTAGTTGTTTAAGCAGCAATTATTTGGGGTCCCCTATCAGAGTTTGGTTCCTCATCTCTTTTTTTCATGACCTATTGATTTTCGGTGTTGTGACAGTGCACGAAGAGAGCTACAGAGCTGCTCACTACCTTCATAGCTATAAGTGAACTGTAAAGATCATCTCTTTACCATGGAAACAAGCCATTTTTCTTCTAGGATAGCTCCCAGGATTCTGCATGTACCGTGTGCATTGTTTTCTAGTGTGGTGGTATAGTTTTCCTCCTGAATTGGCTCCACATAAATGAGTTTGGACTCATTCTGTCCTATTGGATTTTATCTAACATGATGGTGATCTCACATTGAATGCGGTCTGGGGTAGACTTGAAATAGAAGTCTCGAGGTTTGAACCCTTGGTTCAAAAATAGGGCTCTTTCCCTTGTGAGGGTCTCTGCTTTGGGCTTCTCTAGCCATTTTGAGGATTGGGGAGTTGAATAAGATGAAGAGGAGGTTGGTTGAGAGTGTTGAAGGCTGAGCATCGATATTGGTAACAAGTGGAGGACTATATTGAAAACAAAATGAACCCCCATAGTAGAACCAAGGTCAATGTTGGATAGCTCAAGGAACACAGAGAGAGAGAGAGAGATAGAGGGGAGTCTGAACTAAAAACCAAGCAAACCACAAACCCATAATGATAAAAAGCATGAATTGAAGCCATGGAACTAGAAAAAAATAAGAAACAAAGACTAGGGATTCAAAACCAACGTGTTTATAGCTTGGAGCTGAATCACTTGCCCGAAGTTTCCAGAAGCCCTTGCTGTGAGGTGATGTGCCTATTGGCACAATGGTTTCTTTTGCAAACTACCTTAATGCTGCAAATTGTGACCATGATTTCTTCTGCAATTTGTCCAAGGGATAATCTAAACCCATGAGCCAAGCTCATATCTCTGTATTGTGAAGGATCATTGTTTGAGGTGGTCTGATCATATCTCATGAACATGGTTAATGAGTTTCCTGAGGATTGATGTCTGGCTTGCCAAAAGTCCCTACAGTGTGGTCATGGTTCGTAACGTAAACATGTACTATATCTAGTGTTGATGTATATAAACTTTATTTTGGCTTCAAATTTCAATTAAGGTTGTTCTAGTATGTTAAAATTGATAGGCCTAATATGCAAATGATATTTGCAAAAGGTCTTCAAGATGCTCAAACTTCATGTCTTGTCTCTAGGAAAACTATGTAATGCATTTTTGTTTGAACAAATCAATGAAAGCTATGTATAATTTAGTTCTTGAGATTGTACAAGACAATCTTTTAGTCTAGATTTATAGGTGAGCCCCTTTCTCACTTTATTAATCACATGAATCATGTTTTCAAGTACTGTAAAATGTTTTTTTTTTAATTATTTTAATTTTGGAATTGTGTTTCAATTTCATAAACATTTATCAAAAAATGGTGTTTGAATGGTCAACTATTTGTATGAAATTTGTTCAAGACTGATGATTGGGTATTTATTTGGGCTTTAATGGTATAAATTGCATAGTCATGTCACTATTTTTTCCTTTGAATACAATTTTTCACACCCTTGAGCTTGTAGTGAGAATGACATTGAACTAGTAATTTGCAAGCCCCATCAACAATTGAATCATGAATAGTCCTAGTCAACAATCAACTCATAAAGAATGAACATGCCACAAGTGGGATTTGAACCCAGGTGGAGAGGATAACATTCTTCCTCCCAACCACTTGAGCTAGATCCGATTCACTATAGCCCTGTCACTGTATCTTGTTCAAAGGGTCATGCTTTGAGTGCCTTGGATTGTAATATAGGTCCTTAGGTCTACTGATACCTTCTTACCTATGTACCCATGGATGATATATTCTGTAATCAGGTGGAAGTCTCAATCAACGAATGTATTTGTCATGCTCACAAGCCAAGGAAACTGTTTAATGATTTGCAATTTTGCATGTTTTGTTCATTTTACTTACATTCATTCCTATGCTTGTTTTGCAGGAAGGTGAAATTGGTTGCTTTGGACAGAGGAAGTCAATCTATAAACAAGGACATTTAGAAATGGCAAAGAATAACTTCAATAAGGAACATCCTCTAGGTATGCATCCTCCTATGCCTCTTAAATGTTTACAACTTTATATTTAACTCTTGTGCTTTATCTTTGTCTCTTTGTAGTCACTCTGTTTCTGTATGTCATTCTATTTGTATAGCCCCACTATTTTTAATAGGCCTGTGGGTGATTCCTTAGGAATTAAATGCGGATGTATGTTATAGATGTCATATCTTTCTTAATACAACAAATGACCAACAAAAAGGTCAATGGGTCTTGAGAATGCTACCAACTATCTATATTCAAAGGGAATGTAGGATATAAGTACAACTAACAATAAATGAGGGAGTAGTGGGATCTAGGTACAACAAAGGAGAAAACCGCTAGCTCAACATCAGTATCATGGAAATTTTCTAAAAAGTAATAAAATATTGATTTTGTTGTAATAATTTTCCTCTTTCAGTAGACTCTCCCTCTAAAGTGGTAGTAACCAGGTTCAAGTATTTATTATATTTAAAAGGTACAATCCTAACATCACATTTCATAAGGAAATAATGACTGAGCCATAAATAGATACTATCTTTTTTATGATCTTTCCCTCATTTTATACATGCCAATGCATTTCTCCAAAAATCAAAGGGGGTTATTTAGAGATGACCTATTTTGATTTTTTTAGCTCATGCCAAATTAGCAGATTACAGATAATGACTAGCAGTCACAAGAGATTTCAAGTAAGCCTTGGAAATTTATGGCATTCTTCTCTTGATTATTAGGAAGGAATTTATGTTCAACTTCTTTTAAGAATGTTGTTGAGCAGTTTCCAACAACTTCCAACTGATATCTGGTCATTTATTATAAAATTATTCTGATCATAATACAAAAGTGTAGGTATGATATATTGCAGCCTTTTATTGCAATGGAAAAATAGGCACAAGGAAAGTCTATAGACTAGAGAAACCCACAAAAACAAAATGGTTTAGTAGATTGTATTGCAAAATAATATCTACTAAATCTAGTAGTATATTTTATAGGGTATTTATTTTATTAAAATACAATGGTGTAAATTCATCTTGTATATACACTAAACAAGTATCATTCCAATTCAAGGTTAATTTTTGCTTTTGTCAGTGCCGCTATTTCAATTCTAGGTGAAAAATGTTCAGGGTTTTGCAAAGCTTCTTCCTAAAGTTTGAAGCAAATAAAATATTACATTACTAAAGTATGTTCTTTAAAATTAATTGCTTTCAATAAATGCCATCTGGCTTCGATATGGATTTTTCCTTTGTATATAGAGGTTTTTGTTTTGTTCTGTATTCAATATTCTAAAAGATTTAATTTCTTTTAAGAATATAAGTTATGACTAATGTCTTTAGTATTTGTGACAGAGAGGAGGCAAGCAGAGGCTGGACGAATCTGTGACAAGTACCCTGATAGAATTCATGTAAACTCATGAACTAATGCCAAATTAAGAAATCATTTTATTTGTCAGGCTATTGAATATTTTATCAGTCAAATAATACCGTAGATATAAATGCAGATAGGTCTTTTTTACTACCTTGCTTGAAATGTTTTGGTAGAAAATGAGTTTCTTACTGGCTTACCCCTAAAATATTGCAGGCTATTGTTGAGAAGGCAGAGAAGAGTGACATACCAGACATTGACAAGAAAAAGTAAGTACTTCTGTATAAAAGTATCAAAGACATATTTGGATCTTTTCTCGAGTCATACTACCAATATAATTTTTTTTTTCTGGGTATGTTTCATCAAATGATAAATATTTGATTGCCAATATGATTTTCTATTTCCATTGATTCAGATGGATAGACATTTCAAGTAAGGTTCATTTGCATCTCTCCAATGCTTGCCTCACCATCCTTTTTATCTTCATGTAAGAAATAGAATACTGCAAGGAGAATGCAAAAACTCTTATTGTTGAATCCTAAAGATATTGAAAGATCAAAATGAGTGAGGGTTCAAGGGACATCAAGGAAGAAGCACAATACCAACAACGCGGTCTATTGTCAACTATTCTAATATCCAAGGCTATGCTCAAGGGTGTTTTGAGGTTTTTTCTATCCATTGGTTGTGTGACTCGAATCCTACACTACCTGATAGAACTAGTATTGGAGGTTTATTTATAACGCCTCTTGTGATTGGAGCTATATATAGGTTGTAAGTAATAAATTATGAGCTTTGATTTAGCAATGAAGGGAGTTATATCTATGAAAATTTTCTGCTAGAAGTGAAGTATCTCTTGAAGAAGCAAGGAAATACATCTCTTGTCCTCCTACTATATGAAAATATTTAAGGAGATATTATAGTCTCTGAACAAGAAATGATATCTAAAACTGATTTCATAGAAGACAAGATGTCTAAAGATGAAATTTTCTAGTTTAGGTTCCTCTAACATAGGCTCATTTTCACAATTTTGAAAATAACCGTCGGTCTCTAAACAAGGATAGAACTTGCATCTAACATAGACTCATTTTCAAAATTTTGGATAGAGCTTGTACTAGATCCCGCACTAGCCTTTTCAACAATTGAAACTAACCTGTACTAGTATTTCCAGCTTCTGAAACTGATCTTCCCTCTAACATAGGCTCATTTTCACAATTTTGGATATAACCTGAACTAGTCTTTTTAGTAGTTGAATCTAACCTGTACTAGTATTTCCAGCTTCTCAAACTGATCTTTCCTCTAACATAGGCTCATTTTCACAATTTTGGATAGAACCTGCATCTAACATAGAATCATTTTCAAAATTTTGGATAGAGCTTGTACTAGAACCTACACTAGTCTTTTCAGCAGTTGAAACTAATCTTTCCTCTGCTTTATGATCAGTAACTCAAAAGTTGTCACCGTCATCATTAAGGGTGCAAGTATTTACATATTTTTGATCAAGAGAACTAATATCCAACAAAAAAAGAAGACAAAACTCACCCTTGGCCTCTGAAGGAACCAAAAATGTGCTTCCCTCTGAGGTACTCTGAAATCCTTCCACCTTTGGGCCATAATCATTATTAGATAGTCCATTAATATTCATTTAAAAATCTTGACTGCTTTCTATTCTAAGAATTCCATGAACTTAATATTTCCTTTGACATCCCATTGCATTTATCAGCCTCAACAAGGAGCAAATTTGATAAATTGTGAGGTTTATTTATAATGCCTCTTGTGATTGGATCTATCTAGAGGTTGTTTGGAGTTCGGTGCAAAATCAAACATTCACTACCTTATAAGCCAAACAAAATTTTGATTTGATGCATGGAAAATCACAACCAAAGTTTTGATAAACCATCATGCATCATAAACCATCCATCATAAACCATCATCAGCTTGAAGCCATTTTTTTGACAATTCTTCAAGATGGAGTCATTGAAAGCTGTTGAGAGAAGATGTGCCTCAAACTTCCTCCTATTGCATCGCTTTGTACAGGTGAAAGTTGCATTATTGTCTATGGTGAGTGAGATTTAGTCTTTTTGGAGATAGTCAAATTCAAAGAGGAGTGCTATGTAGACTGGTGATTGATGGGAAGTGGTGGATCAAGATTGACTTCTACTGAAATTCACAACACCAACATTTGAGCTTCTTTGAAATGCAGACACTGCAAGCCTTTTTGGGGAGAGATTTATGATGGCAGGGATACCATGGATGAGAAATCTATGGAAACCATTTGACAGGAGGGTTCCTGTGCTTTTATTTTTTGATGTAGATTTTGTAGAGGTTGTGTTGAGAATCATTGATATAGATTTTGCGTTGTGATGACAATCATTGTTGACATGTGGAACCAATTCAACACCCCCTTGCACACTTTATCCCATGCTTTGAATCCTAGATTTATGTGATGACAACCTCATTTCTTGAAGCAATGGGAAGAGGAAGGCCCCACATGGATAGGGTTGGCTACTGTAGTGAAGAAAGCCTTCAAGAGATCATTTGCGGGAAAATTTTGTAAAATTTGTTGGAGGAAATTGGAATGGACAAATTTTCATACATCATCCTTGGATACTTTGTATATCTGTACACTAGTTTTGGGATGTAATATTTACTATATTGTTGCCCTAGTTATCTATTTTAGTTCATTTTGAAACATTCGACATAATATTATTATTAATATATTTATATTAATTTAGAAATTTTTCTTTATTGGGCTAAATTGTTTTAAAAAACATTTCACTTTTATCTGTTATGATTTTTTATTTTCTATGTCCTATTTTTCTAGCAGCAAAACTCAGAAGTTCTATAATGTTACAAATCCTTCACATCAACACTGGGGACTTTGTTTACCTCCACCAGTGGCAGAGGTTTCCTTTCTTGGATTAGCTTCTTCAAGTAAATTGAGTAAATCACTGGATCCTATAAGTGACTTTAGGATTTTAGTATATTGTACTTCCATCCAATTATCTTTAGCATTTTTTATTGATATTTGTGCATACAGCTTTTTCTATGCTTCCATATTAGATTGTTTAATAGCTTCTGATTCAATCCTAAATAATCATTAGTAAAGAAGCTAATGTGTATTTTCTTTAGACGTCTTATGTTTTACTTCCATGATTGTCTTCTAGATTCTTTATACATGGCTTCATTTTCATTTCCTAATAATATATACATGTTCATATTTCCATGTGAAACTAGAACACAGGAGGTAATTCTAAGACTTCCCTTGCTAGTAGAGCTATTGGAAGATCAATTGTATTACCAGCTAGTACATCTTGGTATGCAATCTCTTTCTTGTCATGGAATATTTGTTTAGTTTTCCAACACCCCCCTGGATTGGTGTAGAGTAACATTACACATTAAGTTTAGTGAACATAAGCTTCCATATAATTTAGGAGTTTGTGATGGAATATTACATATCTTACTGAATATTGAGAAATTAATGGTTGTTGCAGGGGCCCATGTTGCATAGGAAAAATCATTTAGTATGAGGATCCCAGCTATTCAGGGCTCCTCTAATCCTAAAACAAGTTCATCTCATTCACTTTCAGTGTCTCCAACATTAAATCTCTCTGCCTTAGTGGTGGAAGCTACGCCATCAGGGTTGAGTTTTGATCATGGCAAGGTGTTGGTCAATAAGGGTGGGCAGTCATCAACATTTATATCTAAAAAACATATTGATGTCAAACCTAATGCAATGAGTGGAATAGATATAAAATTAAATTCACGTGTAAATACCATTGGGAAGCTTTCCATGGAAACAATGCTAGTTTAGTTGATCCTACTATGAAATGTAGGAGTCATGAAGGTTTTAAAATTCTATTGAAGAATTCATCCTATGACACACACAAGGGTTCATCTGAGCTGGGAAGTGGGCACATTGAAACAACAAGAAGTGAAAGAACAGATGTAGCTTCAGTGTCCTCTGGTATTGTCTATGTTGAACTTTCTAAAGATAGATTTCCAATATTAGTCCCTCAAAGCAACTCTGTTGTTCAAAGCAACAGTGAAATGAATGTTGTTGCTCTAAATAAAAGCAGTAGAATGCTTTCAGGAAACCATGTTGACAATTGTCTGCAAAGGTCTCCATTTGATGATAGGTATCATAACAATTATGAAGAACACTTTGCAGAACCATATGGTGAAGGTTGCTCTAAAGCTATTTCTTTAGAAGCAGAGGTGCCTCCCTTTATGGAAAAATTCCAATTTTCAGTGGATGATTATAGTTCTAAAGATTGTTCTCTGCATCAAAAGTATGTAAATACTTGCACCCTTAATGGTGACAGTGACAGCTTTGGAGTTACTGATCATAAAGCAGAGGAAAGATTAGTTTCAACTGCTGAAAAGACTAGTGCAGGTTCTATCCAAAATTGTGAAAATGAGCCTATCTTGGAGGAAAGATCAGTTTCAGAAGATAGAAATACTAGCACAAGCTCTATCCAAAATTTTGAAAATGAGTCTATGTTAGATGCAATCAATAGAAGTACAAGTACTGGTTTTCAAATTCTCGAGAAAGTAGAAATTGCTAGAGATTCTAATGCTAGTTCTGGAAAGCTAGAATGATTAGAGAATCTTGTGTGTAATATCCTTTCATAAGTTTATATGAATGGCTTATATGTTGGAGAAAATAGTATAATTTCGAACATATTGTCTTTGAATTTTGATTCAAATGATAGCATATTAAATAGTCCTCACAATTTAGCAAATTTGCTCCTTGTTGAGTTTGATAAATGCATTGGGCTGTCAAAGGAAATATCAAGTTCATGGAAGTCTTATAATAGCAAGTAGTCAATATTTTTATTTGCAAGGTCAGAAGGTTCTATTGAAAGATCAAGCCATTATTCCACTCCCAATTTGGTATCATCTAGGCAATTGCAGAGGGAGTGGGAAAATGGACAAGATGTTTTGGAAAGCAAAAATGGACATGAATTATTGAATATTAATGGACTTTCTAATAATTATTCTAGCCCAAAGGTGCAAGGATTTCAGAGTACTTCAGAGGGAAGCACAATTTTGGTTCCTTCTGAGGCCAAGGGCAAGTTTTGTCTTCTTTTGTTGTTGGATATTAGTAATTTTATTTTAATAATTCTGTTTTTCCTCTTGCTAACATGGAATTTATAGCTTTTGTTTTCTTTTTATCCAACCATTTTAATCCTTTGTATTTTTTGAAGTTTGTTATCTATGGATATAGACTTATTTTTATGGATCTAAATACAAAAGATAACCATTTTCAGATGAGCCTATCTTTTAAGATCTAGCACTGCATAGGGGATGTCCCTAAGTTGCACCGGGACATTACCAATGTCATGTAGGATTGTTAGATATCCCTTGGCCATCTTGGGGACTTCTTAGCATCAGTTTCCAAAATCGATGCCTAAGAGAAAAAAAATATAAGGCCTTAGCGCGACACTCACTCACTAACACATTACCCCTTACTAAGAGACTATTCAATCTTAATTCAGCCAATATTTAGATTTTTTTTCTTTAAATTAGATAGGTCAGACCCTCTCTTACTCTTACCATCTGCTATGCCCCGCCTCTATACTCCCATAGAAACATACCCTATGTTATAATGTTGTACTAATGGTAGGTTTTGAGCAATTATTCATGAAACTTGAACTTTGTACTTGTAAATATAACCCCACACCAAAATTTTGCAGTTTGATCACAATAAAATAGGCTTCACAATAAGAGAAGAAACCTTTTACAGTTTGATCACAACCATAGACCTGCTTATTATGGAACCTTCTCAAACAAAAGGTGAATATACTTTGCATAATTTTAAGTTTAATTATTATCAAAGCAATAGGTTGTGTTTTAATTTTGATAGACCATGATGAGGAACATCTGAAACATCTTGAAGCTTATGGATTCTTAATATTGCAGTAGACAAGAGGGAAATTTTTGTTTCTGACTCTTTGTTTTGATGCAGTGATAGCATTGGGCTTCAAAATCCTTTCAGGAAGGACTCTTCTTTGGACTATGAAAATGATAGTGATGAAGAATGGGAAGAGGTACTCATCACTAAATCTCTTTGGTAATACTATTTGCAGTATTTGTATTAGCTTTAGTTACAGGGAAAATTGTACGTAGCTCTCAGGAATTAGTTTATCATAAATACTAGTTACTGGTAAGCTGTAATAGTAATAATTATGTAGTTTGTAGATTGATATCTATCATAAATTTGTTTGAATATCATCATTGTCAAGAAATAACAACTTATTAAAGGGTGCTAGCTCAATGGTATAGCACCTGCCTAATTATAGGCAGGAGGTTGGCGGTTCGATTCCTCTGTGCCCTATCATAAATTTGTGACTACAAAAATGACTAAATTTACATATATACAAACTATTAGTAGCTAATTTCCTGTATCTTATTCGTATTTAGCTTAGTCATGAATATGTTAACATCTAGTAGTTTATTTAGTCATATATTTAGTCATTAATGGTTGCAATCAGTGACTAAATCAATGACTAAATCCATGACTAAATCAATGACTAAATCATTAACTATCAATGACTAAAACAATGACTAAATCAATGACTAAATCATTGACTATCAATGACTAAATCATTGTCTATCAATGACTAAATCAATGACTACTAATTCAATCTATTAATGACTAGTGAAATACGACTAGCTATAAGATAGTGGAAATTTGCTACTATTAGTCACCAACTCAAAAATAGTTGTTTATAGACTGATTTTAGTCATTTTTTTAGTCATTAATTTCTCATTTTCTACTAGTGCAACAAATAGTTTAACCCTTTGCTAGCTGTCATTAATATAAACTTTTTTCCAATTAAATGATGGTGCCACATATTTAAGGAATGTATAACAATAGCCAATTCTAAGTCATACGTTGCATAGTTTTTCTCATGAATCTTTAGCTTCCTAGACTCATATGCAATGACGTGTCCTTCCTGAGTTAAAAATCCACCTAAACTGTCATTGCATGCATCTGTACATACTATAACGTCTTTATTATGATCAACAATTCTTAAGATTGGTGCAGTGGTTAATAATGTTTTTAACTTTTAAAACTATCCTCACACTTTTACTCCACTTGAATTTCTTCCATTTCTTCTATAAAGAAGTTATGGTATTTGCAATTCTTGAAAACCCTTCGATAAATATTCAATAATAGCCAATAATCCCCATGAATGATCGTATGTCAGTTATGTCTTTTGGGACTGGCCATTCTTCAATTTCCTTTATATTTTCTGGATGAACTGAGATCCCTTCTTTATTTACTACTTGACCCGGATATTGTATTTTCTCCTTAAAGAAATCACATTTACTGAATTTTGCATAGATTTGATGTTCTCTTAATTCTTGTAAAACAATTTTTAAGTGCTCTTCATGTTTTTCTTTAGTCTTTGAATAAATTAAAATGCCATCAATGAATACAACCATGAATTTGTCAAGGTACTTATGCATTACATTATTCATCGAACACATGAAGATAGTTGGGGCATTAGTAAGCCCAAATGGCATAAGAAAAAAGTTATAGTGACCATACCTACTCCTAAAAGTTGTTTTAAAGATGTCTTCATCTTTGATTGAGAATTGGTGATAACCAGATCGTAAATCAATATTCGAGAATATCGTTGCTCCACGTAGATAATCAAACAGATCATCTATATGAGGCCACGAATATCTTTTTTTAATGGTCATTTTATTAATTTGATGGTAATCTATACATAAATGTAGAGTATCATCCTTCTTCTTAACAAAAATAACAGGTGCTCCCCAACAAGACACACTAGGTCTCATATAATTCTTATCAATCAGTTCTTTTAACTATGAATTTAATTCATTTAATTCTAATATATTCATCCACTAGGGGTCTTTTGAGCTGGGTACTGCATCAGGTACCATCTCAATAGTGAAGTCTAACTCCCGCTTCGGAGGCAGTCCGAGAATTTCTTCCGAAAATACATCTGAATACTCCCTGAAGATTGCAATGTCTTCCAGTTTTAATTTATCTTCATTATTAGTATTTTCTTCATTAATTACTATTATAGCAAAGGATTTACAACCATTCCAAACATATCTCTTTAAATGCAAAGTAGATATATGTCTTATGGCTATTTTCCTACGGATTCCTTTTACATTTACTATTTCTCCATCGTTATTTACGTAATTAAAAGTTTTATCTAAACAGTTCAGGACTACCCTATGTTGTTCTAACCAGTCCATACCAATTAACATATCATAAGAACCTAAAGGTAGTACATTAATATTAATAGACGTTTCAAACTAATCCATTTTTACCATACAATTCTTAACAAAACTAATCACTTTTCTTTTTGCACCAGTATCTAGCTGGACTAAGCATGATTTTGCAAACTTTTCTACTAGTAACTTGCATTTTTCTACTAAATTGGGAGAAATATAACTTAAGCTAGCCCTTGGATCAATTAAAATATATATAGGTGTTTGATTCATCTTACCTTCCACCTTCACGATGGAAGTTTGATAGTCCACCTGCCTATTTTCTAGGGCAGCGTTGATCCTAGGCATTGTCCTTGCTAGATCACCAATAGTCATCTCCTCCTGTACCATATGTATGTTGCTAATGATATTATTCTAGTTGGGAAAAACTGATGCATAATGAGGACCATTACATTCCCATCATTTTAATGATTCCTTTCATTCAATATTCTTAGTGTAATTACTGTGATTATTAACAGGTTTATTATTTATTTGACCATTTGGATTTAACTGTGAATTACCTTTATTCCTTTGGAAATTTTGATTAGGAAAATTTTGTGTGTTATTATTCCTAAAATTACGATTAGGTATGAAACGTTTCCTCCTCTCTTCAAAATTATTAGTTCTTTTAGCCTTCCAATTTGTCATACTTTCCTTTTTGTGATCCTACTCATAAAAGAAATTCACTTTTCTCATCATTTCTTCTAAGGTTTTTGGATTGTCATATTCAATTCTATATTTTATATGGAAGGGTAAACAACTTAGAAAAAAATGTCCCTTAGGCTTCTCATCCACAATGTAAGGCACATATCAAAGCATACTTAAAAATTTATTGTTTAGTTCCTTCATGTTCATTGTTCCCAACTTTAGTTCATAAAATTCGTTAGCCCACTCTTCGTAGTACTATTCTAACAGGAATTTATTCTTAAAATATTTCTTAAATGTACTCCAGTTAATATTCTTCTCCCTAATGCCTTTTACCCGCTTTAGGTCCTGCCACCAAATATCCGCCTTCCTAGTGAGGTTGTAAATGGCCATTCTTGCTTTTAGCTGATTATAATAATTATAAATTTGAAAATATTTCTTCATCCAAGATAGCCATGATTCATCCTATTCTCCCTTCTGAGTTTCACCATTAAAGGTTGGTGGTTTTATTTTCTTAAATTCTCCTGAGATTTCTTTGTAAGGTTTAAATTTTCTCTTTCTTGTATGATGATTATATTCGCTATTATCAGTAGTATATTGATAATTATTTTTATGTGTATCTCCATAAATCTCAAAGGATGAGTTAATTTTGATTTTAAACTATTTAGCATTTTTATTTTTATGTTGGTAAGGCATGTCTTTAAACTCTGTTCGTTTATATTTTCCTTCATTCTGAAATTTTTCCATTAAAATCCGATTCATCTCTTCCCGAGCTCTCAGAATTCTCTCATTTTCTTTTTTGATTGTTTCCATCTTTGTTCTTAGTTCTTTAAATATTTGTAACAATTCAGAAGAGTTATTAGTTATTTATTCTTGTATGGGTTCTCTTTTAGAATTAGTTTGTTCAAAAAATGGAGACTCCCCATCTGCATATTCTTCCAATCTTTCCATACCTACAGTTTAACTCAGAAAAATTCTCTAAAAATATATTTCAAAAGAAAAGTAATAATCAGTATGCTTGTTTTAAGTCTACTATTTATTTATGCAAGTTGAGCTAGATTCAAGCCTAGTGTTTGAACCTTGTGCTCTGATACCACTTGTAATAACCCAAAAATTCATAAAAATTTAAACTTTTTCATGTAACATAACATGTTAGTAGTTGTCACTGCCTAAAAACCAATAACTGCTAATGGTTACTTTAAATAGTAGTATCTAGAATTGAACATTTTTAGATCTTTAGTTCTATATAATTATTTTTTTATCTTCATAGTTCCATGCTAAGGATTTGAATTTAGCAGTTTATGTTTTTAGAAAGACAAGAAAAGAAAACTATGTCTAAACCTAATACTAATTATGTTGTTAGTGTCTTATGACAACTAGGAAAAAAATTTAGTTGAGATCAGGGCTTACTTAGCTTATAGTTTTGTTAACAGTACTTCAAGATCGATATTATCAGTCAACTAGCATAAAATAAAATGCTACTTAAATTATTTGTTTTGCAGCTTGAGCCAAGTAAGAGGTATCGTTGATCTTTTATTGTTAGAAATATGCATAATTGTTATCAATAACAATATTTTATTAAACTAGATTTAGCTCGGTTATGCTTACTATCAGAGAACTCATTTATTTAACTTTCATCCTGTGATTTTCAATTGAAAATTTGTATGTAATTATAGTATAAGTATCTTGTGGAACATATCTATTTCTACCATTAAATAGTTACAGTAACCTAGAAGATCTATGATACGAAAGTGGTCAAGAATTTATTTGGCCTAAACTACACCTTAACACTAGTACTTGGTAAATAGGACTGTTTATAACTATTCAAGTATTTTCCAAAACTTGAAATGTTTTATTAACAATGTTTTTCTTTAAACTAAGAGTTAATACTTTTTATCGTAAGTGAAGAAGACTTTGTCCTCATAGAGGTCTACCCTATTTTCCTTTGTATGGATTCTCAGCTCATATGAGTTTTATTAACAAAACATATACTAGTATTCGTAAATCAATGCCTAGACTATAGTCCTAGCTAGTTAATCTCTATAGTTACAAGTATATACAAATCATTGGTTCATTCTCCATTTTTGTATCTTCCTAGAATTGAATACTAAGAATTATATAATATGAGAGAAATATTGAACATGTATAAGTTTTCTTATACGTTTTTAAAGGTTATAGTTTATGTTAAACCCTAGTTTCGTGACTACCTCCCATACTATTTATTTTGGTTAAACAAATATAATCCAAAACAAATATAAAGAAGCCATGCCAAAATACATTATGATAATAACTTTTATACAATGTTATGTGTTATGTGTAGGATTTGAATGAGGGTTTCGAACTATAGTGCCAAATCCATCCTTTACAAAAATATTTGGAGCTACGTGTTTGATGCACATTTGATGGGGTTTTGACTTTGGAGTTGATGTTATCAAGTCTTTCTAGACCCTAAAATCTCTCCATTACCCTATCTTTTACCCCGCTCTAGAAGCGATGCCACAAACTCATGGCCGCTTGGCATGTTTGTTAAACCAATGTGTAAACTTCCCTACCAAAAGTATTTCTCTTCTTCATGTAGAGATATAGTCAAATGATTGCTCTGGTTTTGTAACCAAACTCCTCTTCTCTCCAATGCCTATCTCTAATCAACAAGGTATCTTCCATGACCTGTCATCTGCAAGTGATGTTATTCGTTCTCAGGTAATTTGGTAAGATAAAAAGATGAGCATGGCTCTTGGATTAATATTGTAGTGTGGTCTTTCTAGTTAGGGTTTACTATTTTACTTCTTAGCTCTTAGGTGGCACTTGTCTTTTCCCGTTGTGGTTTTGATTTTCAGTATTGAGCTCTATATGTCGCGTTTCCTTTTGTCATATCTTTTTGGAAGCTTGACATTCTTTGGAAGGTACCTGAGGGTTTGATAGTGAGCACTATGTGCTATAAACTTTCTGATAGTGATTTCCTGAAGCTCGTTGTCTTTGCAAAAGGTGGCTAGGGTTTTAAAACTCATCTTTTCAAGGCAAAGATAAAGGATAGATCCACGTATGAAGATTTTTTTCGATTCTGTCCACTATTTCAGTATTCATTGAATTTCTTTCATTTTTATCACTGGTTAAAAAAATAATAACTAGTGTTTTCGTGTTCAAATCCTTTGCAGGATGCACTTTAAAAGATAGTTCGGGGTTGAAAAATTGTAAAGAAAAGGGCCTCCACCAACATGATTTCCGTGGCAAGCCTCGGTTTCACTGAGTTTCTCCTACAGTGATTTATAGTTTTGATTTTTGTTGAAGGAGTTCGTAGGTTTTATGGTTGTTTAGCTCGGCTGTGAAGTAATGTAACGTAAAAGCTTGGACACGCCAAGGGCCGTTACATGATGATTGGTTCAAATTTTATAAATCCATAGTGGCTGATTTAGAAAAGATGGGTTAGGGATTTCATAGCTGAAACAATTGTCTTGTATGTTGTAAAATTTTGTTTGTAGTGATGATACTTTTGAACACGATTTTAAGCCTTCAATTGTAATGTAAAAGGGCCATGGGATTGTAACTATTTCAGTTCATTTTTGGTCGTAAATTATTACTTACAACTTCTAGCTGGTTGACTGTGACTCTCTTTTGATAAAATTTATATAAATATATTTTAGTTACTTTAGTTATTCTTGTTGTAATTAACCTTTTCGAGGTTTTGGGTTAAGTAAAAATTTTAGTTAATTTGCTTTTCTTTTAAGTAAATTATATCTTGAGGGTTTCTAATAGTGGGGTTTTTAAATAGTAACTTAGTTATTAATATCAGTAATGATTTCTATAATAAATAAAATAGAGGAAAATATATTGGCTGAATAACTTAATTCTTTCCTGTAATTTCTCACATGGAAAATATAATCTTAGGTTTTTATTTTTATAGTTACTCATGGATAAAGTATGTAACTCCATATAGTCATATAATTGATGTCTATGGTTGTATGAAATAGAGTAGATAGATTTTGAATTTATTTTAAATATGAAAAAAAAGGCTCTTTTAAATAGGTTATTTTACAAACCCTAAATTCTTCTTAAGATAATTACAGAGTTAGTATTTCATTCTTGGTTTACCCTAGTTTGCATTTCACTTAGATTAATTAATTTGGTAAATGTTTAGCCTTGTATACTATTTTCTTTTAATTTATCTTAGTTATGTTAATTTTTTGTTAATATATTATCTGTTTATTATTAAAATATTAAACTTAAAATAATAATTTTGATTTACGGTGTAAATCATTACAAAGACTAACTAAATGAAAAGTATAAAAGAAAGCAAACAAACAATTTATACATACGAACCTGTAGAAGTTAACAATTTCATATGCATGCATACTTCATTCTAATTCTTTATTTGAAATTAAACTAACCTACTGTAATAGAGTACTACCTTATAAAAGGTGTGGAAAAATACAGTTTAGGTATTTTATTTCTATATATAAATTAAATTAGACATTCTTCTAATCATTTACCCCAATCTAGCTAGTTCAAAACTTACTATCTTTTCCCAGTATAAACATTTCTCCTAGCAACTCTAGCAGAAATATGAACACAAGCATACCATATCATTGATTAATCTTAAACTTTTCAAATAACCGTAAATACTTAGATAGCTGAATAAAACAAGTAGAACCTGGAAATATAGATGAGGTGACAACAGCTTCAGGAACCTGTTCCTCCCAACCAACCCTTGGAGAAAAGATGGACTACAATTCTTAGGACCCCCGAGCTTGTCTCTTGGTTCACCTAGTAGAGGTAATGTGTTAGAGATGTAGACTAGTAATCCTCTACAAATCCAATGAGTGTTCAGCAGTAAGTCAGTTCTGCATGCAGCAGTATGAACTCAACTTATAATATCTTCACTAGTTCAGGTCTTTAACACTTTTCCACTCAAAACATACTTCATCCAGTCCCCTCCATATAATTTTCTTGTGCAATTCATTCAGTTAGAATGTTCACAAATCCAGAATGAGGAGCCTCAATTGTCTTCAACGGGAAGTTTTATTAGCATGCCTAGGTCTTTTGGATCATTTTTTACTTAATGATCCACCTGCTCTTGTTCCACTTTCTTGGGGAACATGACCACAAAAATAGAGAATTTTCCATGTACAACAGCTAGAAGTAGTTTGAGGATGCTTCCAAGTGTCAATCTAATCTCAACCCATCCTTCTCCATCCAGTGACCAGTAAAACACTCATTTAACAACTTCCCTAAGCTGTTGTCTCATCTTTCATTTATTTATTAATAAAATATTCAACAATTACATTAAATTATCCTTGACCCCACTTGGTCATTAATTACAAACTTAAACATAAAATGTAACATCATGTTTCTTAAAACATAAAATGTTTTTGCAAATTGGGGCATGTGACAAGGACCACATTATCTCTAATCAAATAAATCAGAACATGATGTGGCCCTTTGAAATATATAAGCTTCAAAGTAAGAGGAGATGACACCTGCATGTGTAATTTTATTCTAAATAAGTAATGATGATTTAATTTGGGAATCTTAATAGGTGGGACACTTGAAACAATGACTGTTGTTATATATATATAATGTAAAAAATAAATAAATAAAAATATCGTAAAAAGGAAAAATTTATATGTATATTTTCACATACATAATAGTATGAAAATGTATTTTTTTAATAAAGTTCATGAGCGAAGCGCCTCCGCATGGTCTAGGGTTTTGCAGGCCTGTTCGGCCCTCCCATGGATCCTTCGGATCTAGTTTCCTATGATGATCTCTTCTGAAGCATTGTTGCTTCTCTCCCTCCTTCTGCGCCATCCGCCCCTCCTTCTTCCCATTTTGTCAAGCTAGCAGATGTTTCGGAGGTCAAGCTCTCTTCAACCGCCTCCAAAAGAAAATTTGTTACTCTTTTTTAGAAGGGCCTAATTGGTTTGTTCACAGGACTATGGCCATCCCCTCGCTCAGTATAGGTCTGGCTCAACAAAAACTGGAGAACCCTTATTTAAGCGGAGGTACATCAAATCTTCTGTGGGAAAGGCTATTTTTCTTTCATCTTTGAGAAGGAGGAAGATCGGGATCTCATATTTCGAAATGGCCCCTATTTCATGGGACCAAGAGGAATGTATCTGAATAAATGGGATCTACCTTTTAACCCCGAGAAATATATCCCTAAGGCAACTCTAGTTTGGGTGAAATTTCCACACCTCCTCCTTCATTGCTGGAACGAAAAGGATTTCAGAGCAATAGAAAATACATTGGGTAAATATGTGGACAGGTCAAAGCCAAAATCCCCAATGTTCTCATGCGCTTGCATATGTGTAGAGGTAGATCTTGAGAAAGGGTTTCCAGAATCCATCAATCTCTCCATGGACGGGTGGAACCATTTGCAAATAGTGGATTATGAACAAATCCCCTTCAAACACAAGTACTGTCATGAGTATGGGAATTTTGCAAAGTCTTGTCTGAAAAAACCAGAAAACATCAATCAAGAAGGGTTGGAAGAGGAAGGATGGAACATGGCAAGCAAGAAATGAGTAACAAAAAATGCAGCAATAAAGCAGCCCCGTGCCATGACAAAAAGTGCCTCCGGAAATAGGTACGAAGCACTTCAAAATGATTAAAAACAAATCAACACCCCAGAGGAGAACATGGAAGAGGCCCTGTCCCCAGAGCAAGAGGCCATAGCAGAAGACCTATCTCAGAGAAAGATGAATGATCGGGAAGAAGAGCCATCCCAACCAGAAGTAGTGAAGGTAACAACAATCAACTCAGAAGGCTCAGTTACTCGTTCCAAGGAAAAGGCATGCTCGAAGGAATCCTCAGATAACTTAGTTGAGGAGAAAGAACCCCTCTCCAGAAAAGGAAGAAATTCCAACAAAATAATAAGGGAACAGGAAGCAGCAAGGGAAAAAGCAGCAGGGGAACAATCCAAACTAGATTTCCTAGTCAAAAAATTGCAAGCAAGTAAATACCTCCTTAGTGCTGAAGAGGAACGAAAGGAGAAAGAAAGAGCACTCTGCAACACCAAGAAATAATGAATCTGGTCTCCTAGAACTACAAAGGATTAGGAGGTTCCCAAAAAATAGAAGTTATCAAAAGGTTCAAATCATTGGAATTGGCTTCAATCCTTTTTATCTAGGAGACAAAAAAATTAGTAGAAGATAGTATAGCCACAATAAATAAAAAAATTGGCCCAAAGGAGATGGGTATGCCATTATCTCAACAGATGCATCAGGAGGTCTTCTCTACAGGTGGGATAGTGATAAATTTGCAATGCATGCAATAATGGAAACAAGAACTGGTTGTTAATGAAGTTAGAAAACAAAGAGAAAAAAGAAATGTTTTGGATAGGGAACATATATGGCCCAACTATTCAAACTTAGAAAGAAAATTTTTGGAAATCCCTTGAAGACCAATATCAAGGGAAAATGGTTCTTCCTTGTTATTTGGAAGGTGACTTCAATGTCACTATTTCTGCTGAAGAATGAAGAGGAGGAACCAAGGCTAGGGATCCCTTCAGGGAAAGGCTTGATGATCTGATCTCGCTATGGGGACTTTCAAACATCAAACCAAAAAATGGATCTTTTACTTGGAGCAACAAAAGAATTGGCCCAATCCACATAGCTACTCATCTAGACAAGGTGCTTGTTAGTACTCACCTTTTAACAACTCATCCAGAGACCAAAATCATTTTTTCGGCCATTTCTGATTACAAGCTGATTTGTCTTTTCTTCCCTCCTCTATAAAATATAGGTCCCCTCCCTTTCCAGTTCAATCACCTCTGGCTTGAGGTAGAAGGATTCAAGGACATCATAATTGAAGCTTGGCGCTGCTTCATCCTAGGGTCCCCAGCCTTCTCATGGGAGAAAAAAATTTAAAGAGTCAAGCTAGCCCTCAAATCATGGGTTAAACTACATTTTCAAGAGCCCTCTCAAAAGAAAGTAGAAATAGTCAAAATTATGGAAGCCCATCAAGCAAAGATGGAGGATTCTGAAATCACCAGGGAGCACCTCCTAAAAGAAATAGATCTCAAGAATAGCCTTCAATCAATCCTAAGGCATGAGGAGGAGGAGTGGAGGCTGAGGTCACGAGTTCTCTAGCTCAAAGGAGGCGATCAAAATACGAAATTTTTCAAAATCAATGCAGGGAAAGACAGAGATGGAACACTGTTAGGGAGCTCAAAAGCGAGGATGACACTCTCATCACTCAGAATGTGGTAATTAGCACGGAGGTAAGAATTTTTTTTGAAAACTTATACAATGATGAATAATATGTTTCATAGGAATGCATGGAAGAAATGGTTCAGGACATCCCTGCCATGGTCATTCCAGAAGAAACTCTATAGCTCGAATCCCCCATATCAAAGGAAGAAGTGAAGAAGGCCATTTCATCCCTTCACCCAAATAAATCTCCTGGACCCGACGGTTTCCCTATCCAATTTTACAGAACCTTTTGGCCGCTAATAAAAAAGGACCTCATGTGACTCATCTCTTGGATGGCGAAAGGAAAAATGGGAGGAGCCACAAACTCCACTTTTCTTTCCTTGATCCCCAAAGAGGCTAATCCCTCCTCCATCAAAAGGTTCAAACCCATTTATCTTTGCAACGCCTCGTACAAAATCTTCTCAAAAGTACTATCACTAAGACTCAATCCTATTGTTCATTCTCTGATTTCCCCCAATCAAGGAGGCTCAATTTCTGGTCGCCAAATTAGTGATAACATCTTGTTGGTTCAGGAAGCTATTCATTCCAGCACAAAGAAAGGAGAACCAGGTATGGCCATAAAAATGGGTCTGGAAAATGCCTTTGATCGGCTGAGGCATTCTTTCATTTTGATGGTTTTAAAACAATTTGGTTTCCCCCCTATTTTCATAAATCAAGTCCAATCCTGCATAAACTCTCCTTGGATAGCCCCCTTAATCAATGGAAGACCCTTATAATTTTTTAAAGCCTCCATAGGAATAAGGCAAGGGTGCCCCCTCTCCCCCTTTCTTTATATCCTTGTGGCAGACTCTCTAAGCAAAAGACTCTCTAGACTTCAAGTATAAGGCCTTCTCCCAGGACTCTCCTTACGAAATGGGGTCAACCCTATCAATCATGCCCTTTTTGCTAATGACACAATCCTGTTAGGCATAGCCTCCCCATAAATTGCCAGAAACCTCCTAAAACCCTTAAACCTTTTGCTCTGATCCTCTGGAAGTTCAGTTGACCTGAACAAGTGTCAACTCTATGGATGTAATTGAAATATCACAACCCTTGGTAGCATATATCAAATCCTTAACATAAATGCCAATCACAACTAGACTCATTTCAGATACCTCGGTATTCCAATTATTAACAAAACCCATGCCTCAACTATACAGACTCCGATCATCCAAAAAATCAAGAACAAAATTAATGCTCTAAGCTCTAAGTGGATAAACCTATCAGTAAAAGTAACCCTCATTCACTCCATCCTCTCCTCCCTCCCAATATACTCTAGCTCGACGATCCTAGCACCAAAGAGTGTCATTAACAGCATAAGTAAGGAAATCATAAAATTTCTTTGGCAAGGGGGAAAGGTGCAGAGAAAGAAATTTCATTTGGGTAAATGGGAGATAGTCAAAAAGACAAAACAAAGAGGTGGATTGGGAATCAAGGACCCAGAACAAATGAATAAAGTGCTGGGAGAAAAACTGATCTGGAGGTTGGTTACTGGCAGGAAAGAATGGTGGAAAGAAGTAATAAGAAAAAAATATATCAAAAGGACCAGGAAAAAAGTGCTAGATGGTGAGTGGATTAGAAAGGGATCCTCTCTCTTGCAACTGTGCAAATATTATTTCAACTTAATCTAGTCCAACTACTATTGGATACTAGGAAATGGAAAAAAATAAAGGTATGGGAAAGAAGAATTCTCAGATAGCCCCCTCTCTCATCTCTTCCAGGGATAAATGACTTAGCTGAGTGGGCTTGTAGCTATGGCTATCACACTCTTCACAATATTTCTATGTGGAATTCGAAAGGAGGCTAGGTGGGCTGGAAGGATCTGCATCCCCCACTCCATTTGGAAGACGTAAAGAATCATCTTTTTGCATCTCTGCAGGGCATGACTCCAACCAATGTGACAGAAAGGGATTGCATTGGCTGTGGTAATAATGGGCAGTATACGGTCAATGAAGGATAAAAAATGCTCTCAATGGAATGAGCAGCAAATGAGTGAATATGGAAAAACGTTTGGCACATAGATAGTATATCAAAAGTCAACTCTTTTATCTGGATCCTAGTCCAAAATAAACTCCTTACGCGAGAGAATCTTAGGAAAATAGGGATAGCAGGTCCTTCTCGGTGTGCCCTTTGCAATACTGAAGAGGAAACATCCAATCATCTCTTCATGCAGTGCAACGTTTCCCTGAAAATCTAGCAGTATGTTCTCCCTCCGGGATTTATCTTCATCCCTTCAAGTACAGTAGCTCAGCTCATTGATGATTGGGACAAATACCTCCCTGGTTCCCTTAAAAAAAACCCATCCTGAGGCGACTATGGAACACTATACCCAAGAATGTTTGTTGGAAACTGTGGATAGCAAGGAATAAATCAATTTCCAAAGATCAAAAAGTGGTTCGATCTTGTATAGTCTCCAAGACAGTGGGGATGATAGATGAAAATTTTTCTATGAATAATATCATCTTTCCTAACACTGAAAACATCATTGATCCACACTCCTCATGGTGCAATCTATTTCTAAAAGGTAGGAATTCCCCTCAATCCAACACCACAATCACAAAAAGCAAGCAACCCATAAGCAAAACCCCATGGGAAATAAGGAAAAGAAGCAGTGATTTCATGGCATTGTTACGGGAAAATAATTCTTATGCTTTCTTTTTCAATGGTGCCTCTAAGGGAAACCCAGGGGTGGCAAGTGCAGGAGGGATCCTTTTGGATCTTGAAGGAAAAATTGAACAAACCTTTGCTTGGGGAATAGGTTGCATGACTAATAATGAGGCTGAATGGATGGCTCTTCTCCAAGGAATGACGATCCTCGCCGACTCTGATCTCTACAAGGTTGGGATACTTGGTGACTCTAGACATGTCATATATAAAATTCTCAATGGATACACCATTGGCTCGATAAAATGTCGTTGTTTGTATGACAAAGTCACACCTCTTCTATCCACTAATTATGAATTCTATCATATCCTTTGCTCAACTAACGTTGCTACCGATGACTTAGTAAATGTAGGGGCCTCTCTACCACAAGGGAATTTTCAACTTAATGGGGTTGATTCCCCTCCTAAACCTATACCCTAATGAACTTTGGGTTAAATATTTTAATCCCCATTGCATTGCTCATTGTGCCATGGTTAAATGTGAATACTCCAGTGCATATTTTGGATGTCCAACTACCTCCCATGCCAATGCCATGTGTGCCCCCACTCTCCTTAATCCCCGACATCCTTAACTCCCATCTACTTCACCGTTATTGCTATTTCATATCGCACACTCTAGGTCCTGTCATCCCTCGCATTATGGACTCTTTCAGACTTCATTCTCATCCCCCAGCTCTTTCGAACAGTGGTTTGATCCTTTCTTGTTCTTATTTCGCGCCGGGGAGGACTCTGATGAATGTAATAACAGACGTAGACAAGGGATTTTTAGAGGAGATACCATGGGAGTCTCTGCCTCTTTGCAGGGTGTTCGTGAAAGAAAGGCTTGTCGTCGCTGCCTTCTTCTCCTGTCATTGCTCTCCCCATGTTGGCAGTCCTTTGTGGCATTTGAGTTCAGGTCGCAGGCTTAGTGTTTCTGTTGGTGAGTTTTTTTCAGTTGGCTACAATTTGATTCTTGGTTGCAATTGCTACGAGTGGAAGGAAGGAGTAGTAGGTACTCTTTTCTGTAGGAGTATGAAATACTGCAATTCTCTTCTACAAGAAGTTAGCATTCTTCACTCAGTCCTTGCTGAGTTCTTCTGTGGAACTCAGGCTCAAAATTTGGAAGGTGTAGTTCAGAATCTCCATCTCAGTTTCTCAAGAATATCTATTGACACTTACATTCCCAGGAAAGGAAATATGAACTCGGCAAATGAGAATGCAGGGATCGTAGAATTGAATAAAAACCTCAGGCATTTGTATGAAATGATGGCAATAGGTAACATGGATAATAAGGAAATTGTTCAAGAGGTGAAGAGTATGGGCGAGGTGTTCAACTATACCTCCTACTAGATAAGCAACCACAACTCCAGAATTGATGACACAGAGTCCAGCCTCAGCGAAATGCTGGGCAAAGTGGACAGAATCCGAGAATATTTGTAGTGTCTGGTCAACATGAATCAAGCCAGTCAAGCCCACGAAACCCATATTGCAGTCCAGCCCATGGAGGAGGAGTCGGTATTCCAGCCAATGAATCCCACACGCTAATTTTAAATGCTTTTGTTAGTTTATTTTTTTCTGTTTGTTCCTTAATCAGCAGTTTATTAGGGTATATACTACCACAGTCCATAGAATATATGTAAAAACCTTATGTGGAGTTCTTTGGTCTCCCCTCTGGACCAATTTTGGTTTTTCTTTTTTTATTAGCAAGAACTCTCATTTTTGCATATTATGTAATGTATGGTTGTGCATAGCCTATTTAATATTACCCTCTTTGACTATTTCTGTTAAAAAAAAATAGTATGAAAATGTAAAGTGGAAGTATGTGAGATTTTAATTCTCATAAGAAAAAGATTATTGTAGGACATAATTCATGTAAATTTTATTGAATAATCATGGTTTATTTAATTACTATATGTATAGTGACATATATATAGAGATACAAGTATAAGTAATGAGTATCATGCTATTTATGAATTAATCAAAACAAATGGTAGAAGGAAATTGAGTTTAAAGAAGTAAATAGTATGTAAGAGAGGGTGTAGCATCGATTTTAGACTATATGGATTATTTTTCACATATAAAAGGGTTGAGTTACTATAATATGATCACTCCTCTTAAAACATGTTAGTTGACTTAACAAGTACAATGTTTGCTAAGGTGATTTCACTATGATAGAATTCTATTGAAAATATTAATGATGGATGACAAGAACATGAATCATATGTGTGTAATAGTGTAACTATGAAATATTACAAGGTAGATAAGGTAGATATGACAACATGGTGTTCATGCATATATGATTGTTTTATAGATGTTTTTTGATAGGAAGCATGAATTTCCTAGGCTATGAAAGAAATGATACTCTACTCAATGTTTAACTTATCAAGATTTAATCCTTCTAGGACTTAGAGAAGAAAATGATAATTGATAACAATGACCAAGGAAACTAAGAAGTGACTACATTAAACAATGTAGGTAAGTGGAGTTTGTTAGAAATAGTAAATGGAGATAAGAATTTATAAATGAGTCATAATAAGACATTTTTGGACCTAACGAAATGTATAATGGGACACAAGGTAATCATGTGGATCATGATATGTAAAATAACTGTAATGCATTTCAGTATATTAAGTATTTGGGGATAAACTGTATTTGATTGACCTTGATGAAATCAAACCAATTGCATTCAAAACATGTAATATGTAATATGATAACATATCCCATGTGAGAAAATAGGTAAACATATATAGAAATGACATCTTGATCATGTGAAAGTCCAGTGGGGCCGGTAACCATAAGGTCTTTTAGAAGGAAGCCATAAATATATTCCATCGAAATCATCCCTTAAGGCCGTGATGACCATAACTTCGTGAAAAAGTTTCTTGAAGGGTGGGTGTATGTAATGCCCCATATTTTTACATTTGGTATTTCAACCCTAATATGAATTAGCTTATCATTTTAATTGCTTTCTATCTATTAGATTCAGTTACATTCATTAAGACTATTATGATATGAACATATTGATTCCCTAGATATGTGGATAGTAAATATAATTTATCATTTTGTTTTATCAATGTTAATGAATATGCTATGTCATTTGAACATGCAATTAAATATGGAATATCAATAAGTGAATGCCAATTGAGGTGTACTTTGAGACATAACAAGTACAATATATGTTTCAAAGGTACTTACATGATTATATTAAATTTTGTTTTAGTGACATGGATTAACAATTGAAATAGTTGAGTATTTTATGGATGATATTCATGTGAGTGGTGAACTAACCCACATGTTAATTGGCTATGAGATAGCCATATTATTTTAGTTCCAAGGGGCATGAGATGTCTTGGACATCAAGAGGATAATGATTTTATATAAATTTTCATGTTGTATAATTTTGAATATCAATACCTCTATGAATTGTGGGTGAGTGTGAGTTTTGAAAAGAACTACGGCTTTCCAAAAGAGGTTCTTTGATGACAAGACCCCTTAGAACAGTGATAGAAGAGTAGAGTTTATGTAGGGTGTTGACCCTGGTACTATCAGGGGGTGGAGGAATTTCCCACTGTTTATCCCTCGAAACCCAGAGTTGTGAGAGGACAATGTTGAGCACACTCCCCTAGACATGTGATGGCGATTAATGGGTTCCTTTTGGGGAATCTTCGTCTATCTATAGGACTCAACACTTTCAATTACGGTTTTTATATGTTTTTAGGTTGGTGTAGTCGACGCCACAGTATATTCCAGTAGATGACCAGATGGAGAGGTCACGAGATGGAAGTAGTGGTGATTAGGTGGTTTTAGTATTGATGGGGATGGATGGGACTAATGATGGATTGGATGGTGTTCTTCATTGATAAAAAATATTATCATTATATGCTTGATGCTTCATTATGTTTATGTAATTCAGTTTTTTTACTTTTGTCTGAATGATTATAAATGATGAATGATGCATTGATTATGTTGTTATTTTGTATGTTGTTTTCAATCGTATAATAATGATACATCAAGGAATTAAAACTAATTACTAGTACCCACGCTTAAGATGTGTGTGTTGGCCACATATACGTATATATTAGCATGAACCTTTTACTAATGTGCACCTTTTAAGAAATATAGAGTTCCTAATGTAATGATTTATATTTATGCACAATTCTTGTGAAATTAGTAAATATATTCCATTGAAATCATCCCTTAAGGCTGTGATGACCATAACTTCGTGACAAAGTTTCTTGAAGGTGCACATTAGTAATATGTATGTATTAAAAATATAAATAATTGTTGAAAAAATATGTATATATATGGTAGTAATACTACACTTGCATGAACCTTTTACTAATGTGCACCTTTTAAGAAATATAGAGTTCCTAATGCAATGATTTATATTTATGCACAATCCTTGTGCAATTACCATAATCTACCTGAAATCAAGGTGATGTCCTTATATTCTAACTTGTCATGTTGACAATTCTATTTTAGTTACTTCTACTTACATATGTTACTCATTAAATTTCTGTTTCAATATGTTATTCATAACATTTACCTTACTTTCCATAAGCTTCAATACCTATGAAATTGTTTAAGAAATTACTAGTTTAACCACATCATGTGTCCATTAGTGATTTATCATAGATAAACTCACTATGCACTAAACTCTTCTAGTAAAATTTTCAACAAAAATATATAGAATTGCACTTTACTCATCAGTAAATATAACATAAGTATGTCTTGCATAGGTATGCCTAATTAAGCTATTGTTAGCATGATATTGTATTCATTTTCTCGTTCACAAATATTTACACTCTAATGAAATCAAATATATCACTTTGTCGAGCTTCACTCCCCAAGCATATATTTTTCCTTTCAGTTTACACAACTAGTTTAATGCATTCAAGCACATGAGTCTAAATGAACTAGGTCACGTCAACATGCATTCCAATTTAGTAATCATAAAATATTGTATTTTCAAAAATCAATTCTTCAAAAAGTTTATAGTGTACTTGTATGCAAGCGAGCCCATTAGCTCCGATTGTTGTAAACCTACTCTGGTACCATTTGTAACAAACCTAACTTCCTTGATGTACTTATGACAAAATGAGGTAAACATTTATCACTTTTTTCTATATCTTAAACCACTTGTAAATATTATTTCACCTTAAATATTATGTCAAAAATTTAAGCTTACCTATTCAATCTTTCATAAGTATAATACATCCACTCCATTATGTCAACTAACATTCATTTCATCCATGAGTAAAGTTTACTAATCAACATAAGGAATCTAATTTACTTCATAGATTAGTAGTTTCCTTTTTACAATAAATACTTATAAACTCTACTATGTTTCTTCTATGAATCTCTTATCACATATGCTAGGTTTTATTATATTTTCATGATGTAAACTCCAACAAGTGATGGAATTACAAATATGCACATGACTTAAATAAGATTACTTAACCCTTAGAACATGGTACCTTAATCGAACCTACTCATTCCTTTATTAAATTCATATATTATAGTACATGAACACATTTTTATAACCTTCAAAACTTATCATTTTATGATCACATTCCACAATAAATTTTCCATCTACTCAATCCTTCCACATCTTAATAAATCGTCTATTCTAGAAAGACTAAGTTGCAAAGGAATAAATTAAATCATTTGAAACAACATACATAAATAAAAGACACATATAATAGATACAAGAAGAACATCAATATACATGGCTCACCCCATCCTTCCAAGTTGCAAAGTAATAAATTAAATCATTTGAAACAACATACATAAATAAAAGACATATATAATAGATGCAAGAAGAACATCAATATACACGGCTCACCCCATCCTTCCAAGTTGCAAAGTAATAAATTAAATCATTTGAAACAACATACATAAATAAAAGACATATATAATAGATGCAAGAAGAACATCAATATACAAGGCTCACCCCATCCTTGGGGCTACGTCCACCGAAGTTTTTAGTCTTTCTATTTATTTATCCCAATAAATGAAGTTTCAAATTGGCAATATAAGCAATGCATACAATTCTCTTTTTAGTCAAATCTCTTTCACAAAGAACACTTAAAAAAAAGTGTTTGTAAAGCATACATAATGATCCAAAGATCTAGGGATGCACCCTCATTGGCCGACCAAGATCCAAGCTCTTAGATAATGTGTATATTTTTAATTCAACACTACTAGCTATCCTAAGATATATTATTGATATAAATAATATCTCATCCTTTAAAGCTATGGGTAAATAATACCCAATCGAGTTATAAAATATTACCCAATGGAAAATAACAACGTTTTCAATATTTTTAGGATGATAATGGGTCTCATGCTAAATCAAGCAATGTGGTCTTCATATTAAATAAATCCAATGGCTTAGTTGAATATGCATATATACATTTGCATTCACAATATAACCCTAAACGGGAAATTAACTCTAAACTTATTTATGTTCAAATTATAGAGAACATAATACTATTGAAGATAAACCCTGTAAATCCCAAGAGGCGTAGTTTTAGCTTGTATAATTAACCATTCTCATAGAGCAGTTTGGCAACGAGTTCTTAGTATTTTTATTCCCACGAAAGAAACTGAGATGCATTAATCCTTATTTGGTTTCTATTCAAACTCTGCAAGAAGAAAAATGAACTGTCTATCTTTTGAAGTAAAACGAACTATCTCTCGAATGAGGAAAGTGAACTGAGATTTTTTTCTACATTTTTGAAACATCAAGCTCTAGGTTTTCAACATATTAAAGTGCTCTAGATCTACGACCTTTGAAATCAAGGAAGGGTTCCAACTACCTATCCAAGAAGATATGCGATCGAGTGAAGAACTTCCTAGCGATCTCCCATTTGATGCAAGAGATATTTCTTTTGAAGAACAAAATCTAGGACTTCAATCATGTTATGACATCAAGCTATGAGTTTTCAAGCAATGTAGACAATTCCATATCCAATAGAATTATCTATTGAGTTCTACCGTACCAATATCTAGGGTTTTTAGATTAAAAAGCTTAAACACAATATAATGTTTCTAGCGAATGAAACAAGATGTTTCTAAACAACATAGGGTGTAAAGGTTTAATAGAGACAGAGCTAGGCAAGGTCTCTTACTCAAAAACATTGAAATCTAACTGGGTATTCATAAAATTGCAGAGACAATCAAATTATTCATCAACTTGAATGAGCTTTCCTCAGTCAACTGACAGGAAGAATTACAACGTACCACTATTTTTGTTGATTTGCCAATGATGAGGTAGATTCTCCCCTTTTCTTCAAGGAATGAAAACCATCCTTCATCCCGGGGTTGATCTCTCCCTCTCCTTTTAACTTGCTGAATACCGAAACCCTCCTTCACACCCCTGTTTCTTCATTCTTTCCTCCCCCTGTACGTGCCTCTCCCTTCCCCAAGATTGCATCCCTCTGCATCATTTTCGCTGATAACCGTATTCAACTATTTTCCACAGTTGGAAGGTAATAATGACTTATCTATAACGTATTCTATCGCAAATTTTACTTGAGCTATGAATGTTGGATGTTCATCACCAGGCATCAACACCACCTCTTTCTATCTTTCCCGCAATGCGCCCACTCCAATGTATTACTTCCTTCGAACTTAACTGAACATTGCAACGAAGGTAGGTATTATAATTTTGATCTGTATAAAATAAGGCTCGTTTTCCTCGAGTGTTTTACGAATGGCGAATAGTGAAAGATGGCGAAGAGTGAAAAATACAGTTGGTGTGAAACTCTCCTCTCATAAAACTCCCAATTAAACAATCACACGGAACCCTTGCTCTAGTATCGGTTGAAGTGGAAAGCTAGCTAAGTCCTCTCTCCCATAAGCATGCTCGAAAGAATCTGAAAGTATCTTATAGTATCTGGTATGTTTCTCTAAGGTGATCTCTTATTACCAATTATTTTATTTGAATATTAATTGCACCTAGAGGTGCTCTA
Source organism: Pseudotsuga menziesii (assembly GCA_001517045.1). NCBI lineage: Eukaryota > Viridiplantae > Streptophyta > Pinopsida > Pinales > Pinaceae > Pseudotsuga > Pseudotsuga menziesii. The sequence continues at coordinate 108,731 of LPNX010983349.1, read as the reverse complement.
CAGCCCAGTATGGGGAGATCTTGTAACGTTATGTAACTTTCAGTAACCTTGTATGTCAGCTATAAATATATTTACTTCTATATACTTATAATGTTATTTATAGGACACTATTAATGTAAGCTATAGATATTTAGTGATTTGCATCTACGAGTAGGGTTATTATAACCCCACAAAGAGAGTTTCTAAACGCTGAGCATGTAGGGTAAAGTTTGTATATCTCCATGGACAGAGTTTGTAAACCGACAACATGTAGATTAGTAACAGGCAAAATTTGTGAACTCGCAGCCATTGAATATAGCTTGGTGTAATGAACACAGTTTGTAAATGTTAAAGAAGAGATGAAAGACAGCCCATTAAAGCGAAGAAGCTGAAGAGGAAATAATAAAAATTGGGTTATTATACCTCCACAACGAGAGTTGAGAGTTTCTAAACGCGGAGCATGTAGCGTAGGGTTTGTATATCTCCATGGACAGAGTTTGTAAACCCACAACATGTCCACGGGCAGAATTTGTGAACTCACAGCCATTGAATATCGCTCGCTGCAATTAACATAGTTTGTAAATGTTAAGGAAAAGATGAAAGAAAGCCCATTAAAGCGAAGAAGCTGGACAGGAAATAATAAAAATTGGGTACGCAGATAGGGACCTGAAATTATACTGCTAAATGCATACAAGGGACCTGAAATTAAACTGCTAAATGCATACAATTCCAAAGCAAAAAACACAATTTTAGGCTCCATGCTGCTTTTTGGGGGTGTTATTTCATGGGCAGCTTGGATTATATTTCAGGTGATCATCAGTCTATATGAGTCCTGGCAACAAATTTAATTAGCTGAAAATGCAAATTGACAACTGGAATTTATGTGGTTATAAATACAGGATCCAGTTGTGAAGAAATATCCAACTCAATTATCATTTACTGCTATAATGTGTTTTCTTGGAGCACTGCAGTCCGGTGCAATTGCTTTGGTCTGTGCCCATGAAACATCAAGTGTCTGGTTCATTGGTTAGAATATTAAGCTTCTGAGTTATGTGTATTCGGTATAGATATCTACTCGGGAACCTTTGTTGGTTTAATGTTAAAGCCAGCATAGCTTACGTTAATTTTAATCCATTAAAAAAACCCCAGATCCCAATGTTTGAGTTTAGAGAAATAATGGATGGAATTGCATTCGGTTATTTCAGGGAGTGATGTGTTCAGCATTTGCAATATTTGTGCAAGCATGGTGTAAACACAAAAAGGGACCTGTATTTGTAGCGATTTTCGATCCACTGTGTACTGTTGTAGCAGCAATCTTGCAATATTTTATTCTTCATGACAATCTTAATACGGGATGGTCAGCATATAAAAACTTTTCCTGAAACACATTTTAACCTCCAGTTTATAAAAATTGGGTACGCAGATAGAAAAGTCGGCCCAAAGGTAATGCAATTCATGGTTAGGTCTAGAAAGTCCTTTCCCCTATAAAATCAATAGCTCTGATTGTATTTTGGTATTTGAGAGGAATTGTTAGGAGATATATGATAAGGATCTATACCATATTCTGACTGTGAAGTAGGAATAGTAATCATGGATCTTCTGCATTTTGGATTGAAATCTTTGAGGTGCAGCCATTATATGGTTTTAGATATGGTGTCAGAATTTTTTCTGTCAAACGATGAAGATGGCCAACGCTACGTAGGTCTTGATAATATGGCCAATACCTGCAACTTTAATAGCATTGTTCAGGCCCTCTTTTTCTGCACTCCTTTCAGAAGTAAGTTGCTCTAATATTATGGTAATAAAGGAAGTGATAATGAGAATAATACTCTATTAACTTGCTTGGTAGATCTATTCTATCACATGAACTCACAAAAAAAATATGTCGTTACTCCCAGACTATTAGTAGAGTTGGTGATGAAAACGAATGAGACTTTTCATTGCTGCGAAACCCATCACGATGCACATGAGTTTTTGATATTTCTTTTAAATTCTCTGGATGAACAAACTGCTCATCCATCACCTTGAGGTGCCTGCCAGCGGCAGAAAAATGCAAAGGAGTGGCTCCATATTGAGATTTTACGCCCAACACAGTTGCGTTGACATCTGCATCGTTGCCTAGAAGCGGCCTACCTCATTCAGATTGCCACTACGGGCTTCAATGTGAAGAGGAGTCCAACCCCTGTCATCTGCTGTTTTCTCAAAGCTGGCCATCTCAAGTCTGTTCTGCCTTGAAGGGCGTTTAATCAATGCAGATTGCTTTGCCCTAAGAATATCAACAGCAATCAAATGTCGTATCCAACAGCCGTTCTCTATTGGAAATAAGTGTTCAGCCCACGATAACTCTGCTATGAACCCTAATTTCAATAGTCCGTTGTGTTTGTTTTTATGATTGAAGTCGTATAAGTCACCACTATATATATATTTGACCGAGAAATTATTAGGTAAAGAAACAATCGAAAGATAAAACATAAGTAATTAATATATATATATATATATATATATATATATATGGTTTTGGATATGTCTTTTTTTCAAAATAATTAATAATAATAATTAATAGATGTCATTCAATAATGTAGAAAATTAAATTGGAATATATTATGATTTTTAAGAAAAATAATATTTATTAATAATGAAGAAATAAAAAATAAGCAGAGTTAAAATGTGGGTAAAATTAATATATAGATAATTGAACCCATTGATAAAGTACAATAACCTCCATAAATCACATGAAATATCAAGATTCTATTTCTAGAAACACCACCATGGTTAAAGTGTGATGTGCAATTATTCATAACCACCTCTAATTCTGAAAAAATTAAAACTCTCTTACTTGTTGGTATGAGTGCCACAAACACTTACTAATTAATTAAAACATCAATTAGTATAGATGAGTAACAAAATTTTTTATAGAAGTTTAAGCTAAAAAAACACATTACAAAATTGTTTCAACAACTATTTCAGCAAAATGAATAAACCAAATTTTAATCTCTCTTACTTGCAAAACTTATTGCGATGCTTTGATTCAATACATAAAATATTTTAACATTTTTTAAGACAAAAATATCACTAAGAATATTAAGTTGCTACAACAAAAAAAACTAAACATTCCATAATGAAGTTTACAAACTCATAAAAATAGAGTATGACAAAATTACAAAGAAGAAAACTATGTTTTCTATTAAAGTACTCTTGATGGTTTCTCTTCACTTCAAAACATGATTACAATTTAATACAAATTTTTGGAATTGAATTAGTCATAATCTTAACTTTTCACTTAATCAAACTTACATTAACAATAAATATTCTTTTTCTCTAAATTTTGAGAGTATAAAAAAATCAAGAGTGTATTGGCCATTCAAATAACTAATTGGTGAATGACAATCTAATAACATTGTCCAATTCAAACGATGAAACTATGGGTTGTGGATGCTTCTTCAAAATTCAATGTGATATGATTCCCATTCATAAATTCAATGAGCTAAAAACATTGTGATGGGCAGTGGATGCCTATTTAACTAATCGTGATGGATTTTATTTGCACCTTGGGAGATCTGATCTCTCTCGGCTCTTGATAGAGCCTAGGATTTGGATCTATGGTGGTGTAATTTACATTGATCAATTAAAAATGTTCATCAACCTTAAAATGTTCCTTCATTTTGTTATTTTCATAAACATGCAAATATATATTTGATGGGTCCTAACATGAAATTATTGCAACATGAAAATATTTGCAATAAGTTGAAATATGTTTTGAAAGGTAAAGAAAAAGAAGACAGTGCCAAGCTCCACAAATTAAGGTAAGTTGTACCAAAAAATTCTAATTAGTATCACCAAGATAGCTTTGTTGTATCTACGTTTTGCAATAATACTGAAGGCAAATCTCATTGATCTTTCCTTCCTCAGATTTTATTCATCAATCAAAACTCGAAGAATCTAGTTGCTAATTTCATAAGGATATAGGCCCCATTCATGAGCCAATGGATCCATGAGCCAAAGGAAAACCTCTTATGGCTTCCATTAACACCCTGTTGTTTCCCTTAGTTCTATATTTTCTCATACTTGATCAAGCAAAGGTCAATATCATAGGCCATTATTCACCTTCGTCTCTCAATTTCCCTTTAGAACTTATCTAGAGTCTAAGATCAATTGTGTCACCTTAAGTGCTAAAATATTTTATAAGCTTTCTCATCTCTACTATTATTATTCAATATAGATATACATGAAAATTGTGAATCCGGTACTTCTACAGTGCTTATTGTATTAGGGAGGTTGGAAGTAGACGACAACCCAAAGCATGCCATATTTAAGGCACCCTTGGAAAATGTTGTATAAGTGTGGTGAAGAAGTCGCTCTCGAATTGAGATGGTCGTATAAAGTCATAGATGATTTTAATCTCATCCATAGGTATATATAAAACTACAACTTCATCATAATGAACGTGTTATTAGGAGAGTTTACTTCATACTTGTTCCCTTCAATGAAATTGAATCAAATTCTTTGTGGATATGCAAAGATACATGTCACCATTTGCCACATTTTCTAGCAATTATAAACCTTTTATGTCAACCTTACCTTCCCTCATTAGCCATCAATCACCATTAGCATTGATTTGTTCTTGTTGTAGGTACAACAGATACCATGTTATCTAAACACGGGAGCCCCAAATTACACATACAAAGGTAACTGTTTGAATCCCTTAAATCGTTTTGAGGCCCCTATAACATTTATCATGGTTTCTTTATTTTAACTTAGTCAAATTTTTGGAATTTATGCATGATTTATTTTCTTTTGGCGAGTTGTGGAAGACTATCTCTTGCAGAAATTATTCCATCCCACAATCCGCAATTCACAGATTGCAGGATTCTAAGTTTAACATTTTCAAAGTTCTCATCCCACAACCCGCAACCCACAATTTACGGAATGTGGGATGCAGAAAGGTTTTTTGTGTGCAAGTTGGTCATCCCACAACCCGCAACCCATAATTTGCAAAATACGGATTGTGGGGAGTAATTAATTTTCAATATTTTGTTGTATGTTTCCGCAACCCACAACCCGCATTTTGCGGGATGCGGATTGCGGAAAGGATTGAATAAATTTTGAGGGTTTGGTGATCCCGCATCCTACAATTGTGGAATGTGGGTTGTGGGATGGAAAATAAAAATCAAAACTCATGTGGTGATCCCGCATCCCGCAGGATCTAATTTTGATCGTACATCCATTCTAATCCTACAGTCTTAATTTTACCCACGGAAAATTTATATATAGCAACACATTGTACATTGTATTTATTGTTTTTACTATTTCGAGTTACTTCGCTGTGTGGGTTTTCACTGCGATTTTTACTAGAAATTATTTTCGTTGTCGCTATCGATTTCAGGTTGGTTCTCTTATCCATTTCTTTGTTTAGATTTTCTTAATGTATCATTGTCTGAATTTGTTTAAATTTCTGGTTTTTGCATTTAAACAGAGTTCCTCAGTTTCCATAATGGCTCAAACTACTCGTCATAAGAACTTTCAAAAGGACATGTTGACCAAAGACCCAAACTTTGGTATTTTCTCTGACACCAGTTGCAGGAACTCTGAAACTTATCAAATTGACTGGTCCTGAGTATACTCCATTTTTTATAACGATGATCTCTCTGACATCCCAAATAACCAGCTAGCATACCAAAGAATTAGGGGTTCTGGTCTCCATGCCACTGCTGCTAGAACTGCAATTATTCTTTATGATGACACGATCAAATGGATCATGGAACATGAAAACCCCACTAACCATTCTTTCAACGATACTACAGGGGAACAACTTGCTACATTTCTCCCTGATGTCTTTATCAGAGCATATGGTTTTAAACCAGTTAGGAAACCACTTGATGCAAACATTGTCTGAGCCTCTAAGACTAGGTTCAATATTGTTGAAATGTTAAAATCATGGATGAGTGAGACCGATAAGTTTTCTCGGAGGAAAGATGACCTTTATACTATCAGCTCGTTTAAAGAACCCTATTCGTTACTAGCAACTATGTTATGTAGGTTATATGGTCTTCCTATTTGCTTTGCTTTTAAATCCGAATGGGCTTTAGTGGCCCATCACGTTGTTACGGAGAGAAATTCCTATGGCTTGGGGTACCACAAAAGACAGCTTGACTCCAGAAATCAATATTTTCCAATATGCAATAGAAATAAAATGTCTAACACTAAAGGATCAGACCTCGTACCTTATTCTGGATGGTTGAAGTAGATCCCCATTAAGCTTTCCAATCTTCAACTTGAATTGATCTGTTACTTCCTCAACAACAAGTAAACAATACAAGAATTCTATATATCGTGGTGTTAGATCTATTCTAGCATATATAATCAATAACGTAAAAGCATTTGACATGATCCCATGGATAAAATATTCATTCAAACACACATTATTGGACAGGAAAAGATATTTCTATTAATATAAATCAGAGATTACAAGATACAACCTCTGACGGCACGTCTGCGAACCGGAGAAACTGAATCCCCCACTTTGGCCTCCACCACTTCAATCCTCCATCTCTTGATAGCAAGCTCACAAGCAAAAGGCAATCTTGGGAAGAACACAAAAGTGCTCCAAGGGACAAAGGGATGCAGACTCAAGCATAAGTTCGGCAACAATGGACTATAGTTTCGTTGCTCTCAATTCTCTCTTATGCCTTCAATGTACCAAGGGGTTCCTTATATATCTTTTCAAAGGGGTAATGAAAGGTCGAATCCGAGCGATCTCAAGGCATAGGGAAGGCTAGGAGTCAAATGAGTCAGATCCATGTCAAGGAAAACTCCAAAAGGATTTGGATTATGCACACATCCCGATGTACATGGTTTTAGTGGTCAAACCAATGTATGTATGCGCTTATAGGTTTAAAAGTCGTGTATAGCATTTTTCATGTGTTTTTAGGGATGATCAAGGAAACATCAAAGGACAAAAAGTGGTCCATAGTGTCTAAGGAGTCTGCAGCGGGACAGGGGAAGGCCATACAAAGTGTTATTCACCTAGAGTGGTGAAATCCGCTATAACAGATGCCCCCTAATGTGTGAGGTCAGAGGGTTCATACGATGGCCGAAAGACATTATAAGTCCATCCCATAAGTGGAGTGATGAAGGATCCCAAATGGAAGACTAATGACCCAATCAACATAGTTCAATAATACAACTCTGCATATAACTGCAAATACATATAGCAGTTCCGGATACATAAGAGTACAATGGCCATGAATAGGCATGATACATGATATCACATATGTGGTCATCGCCACGTACAATATACATAGATTAGAATCTCCATGATGAAGATATACAAAGGACCATGATCTCCAAAATGGATGAAGATATACAATAGATCAAGATCTCCATAGTGGCTGGAAATGTATGACATACACTGGAATCAAGTCACGAGAGCTGAAATCTCATGAACACTGGCACGATCAAGGAGGTAGCATATAAGAGATGCCACCAATCTAGAAAGTATTCTACACAAACCGCTACGAGTACATGTCCTACTATGCAAATAGAGGTGTCGAGGTCGAACATAGTAGTCCATCGTCTGATTACCTGTCATTAATGTATACCGTTAACAGACACGAGATCACCCACCGATAATGAAAATGGGAATCAAGGTACTAGAGTGCAAACTAACAAGTGTGAATAAATGTGTTGAGGTCGAACAATTGAAAGGATCAATCGATCACGGGACATTGATGTATTCCCAAGAAACTGTCGATGGCGAGAGAACCTGCCATTGATGACTGCAAGTCTCAAGGCACTCAAAAATGACTCTAGACTCCAATCCCAGAATAAATGATCTGAAGTCGATGGGATGAAATCTGCTGGAAGGAGGGCATTAAGGCATCCCCCATCATCCAAAATTAGGTACTCAGTAAAGCTATATAATGTGGAAGGACTCAATCATAAATTGCACAAACCAGTAACTATACTGGGAATGGCCGACATGCAAGGTCAAGAAAACTGAGGAATGGCCGACTCAGGTTTCAACTTCCTTCGAGCAAGAGCATAACAGCGTATGGTGACTGAATGAAGGTAGCATAGACTCGATATACAGACTAGGACATCTCTATGACATAGGAGGCATCAATAGAGGCTCCATAGGGACTAGAAGCTTAACTAGTCGGTGGAGATAAACTCAGATAATCGAGTACAGCTCCTAAAGTCAAACTATAACTCAACCAATGGATGTGATATACAGTGCTCTGTTCGAAGGCGACATGACTCGACAGCTGCCAAAGATAACATCTTTCCTTGTCTGGCTTTTTGGTTTTTTGATTTTTTTTTTTTGGATTTTTTCAGTTATTTGAAAAGCTTGAAAAAAGAATAAACTAGCTTTATAGTTACAAACTAGGAGGAGATGAGTGTCATAAGGGAAAACAAACTAGTTCCAAGCAGTGGAACATACCTATGCTCAATGCAAGGATACATGTGTAGGATATCGACACTTGGGGGAAAATCCCCTCCCGGTAAAAAGGGAATCAAGCTACGAAGGATATAAAAAATGGCTCTGCATGGCTAGACATGAGACAAGCTTGAGCTATATGGCTGAAACGCAACGTCAGGGGAGCCAGCATAAAGCTCAATAAGGCAGGCAAACTTTCATGATAATACATTCACAACTTGACATGAGGGAGTCTTGAGGGAAATAGGCCAGCATAAGATCAAGAGGAGTATGAGGCTCTTGTGAAATGTCATGGCAGTACTATACAACGAACTCCCACACCCTAAAGGAGAAACCATCGGCATGGAAACCAAATGCAAATAAGGCACTAACTAGGGCACCCATGTAAGGTGAATCTCTACCACTTGTATCATGCCACTTCTAAAGCAGCAAGAAGGTTTTGTGACACAATAGAGTGGGTTCGTACCTAAGGTCATGGAGATATGGTCACAAGGTCATGAAAAATGAAAATGGTGGTGAAACCTAACCTATATGCCAGTTTAGACATGATACATGAGATCGGCATGAACGGGTCAATCCAATGGCTGAAACGACACTGAAAAAGGTCTTCTACAACACCAATTCTGTCAAAAACGGTCCAAAATGGTTATAAAATGTCAAAACTATAGGAAAGGGGGTAAAAATTTTCAAATATTTGAATTTTTTTCTATAAATAGTAAAAAAAATATAAATCATTTGAAACTTTTACCCATTTGAGGTCTGATTTTCAACTGTAAATTCCAGGAGATCCAGCTGACGGAATTCACAACTGTTTCTTCCAGGTATTTACTCATGCTCTCCTCTTGCATTTTGACATAAGTTTTATAGATTTTCATGGTCAAATGTATTTTTTAAGCCATCCCAAAAATGAGCACTGCGGCCCACACGGAAATCAAGGATTTTTTCATGTATAGGGCTAGATATACGCGGAAAAGGACCTCAAACCTGCGTACATATGCGGTTGTTTTCAAAACAGTCGTGTATGAGGCTGCACATATGATTTTCAACTAAACTAATGGGCAAATTTTCAATTTCTTTTGCAGGATGGTGCTAGAGTGGAGAGAGCGTGAGCATGGTGAAGTAGAGGAAGCAGTAAGGTCCGACTTAATGGCTCAACAAGCTCTTCGTGCATGTGGACTCTACAAGTTTTGGTGTCTTTGTGGTTTGAGGGCCAAACCAAGACTACTACAAATGCTGGTAGACTATTGGGATCCAGACTCATAGTCCTTTCATATTGACGCGATGTCCCTCACTATAGAGGTGGAGGACATATACTTTATCACTGGTCTTTCTAGACGAGGGGAGGTGGTGAACCTTCATTCCTAAGGTGGGCCATGGGGTGGCCTGACTATTGAAAAGTACATTGCAGTGTACTATTATATAGACACCGAGAAGGTGGGGAGTCAAGTTCCTACCAATGCTATATAGATGCTAGGCCTAAAGGCCATACTATTGACACTGGGCAGGATAGCCTGCTTAGCATCACTCCACCAGGCCTCGTGGTCTCTGATGTTCTATGCAGTGGAGTGCATGAGACCCACAATATATGACTAGAGTACTACACTACTAAGCAACATGAAACACCAGCTCAGTGAGTGTAAGGCAAGAAGGGTACGGAACTTTGAGTTCAGCAGTATCTTGAGCATGTTTTTCTTCGAGCGTGTTCCAGGATTGAGCCCTAGAGTGGATGTTCCTATCCACAGGGTTCGAGATCCGGCCCAACGGCGTTGGGTAGATGTGATGCACAGACTGGGGGGTGGTAGGGTGGCCAACCCATATCCAGCTGATTTCTTTCCATGGTGGAGATGACAGATAGTTGCCATTGATGACTACCCTTATGCAGGGATAGATTTCCGGGGGGATTCGGACATGCCATTTCCACCTGGATTTGCATATGGCGATATAAATAACGAATCTCGACCCTCACTCTTTTTTAATTTTTTTGAGTTATTGAATTTTTTGTATTTTCTTGATTTTATGGAACCAAAAAGACATGTTTTTTGCGTGACAACACATAGTGACATCTACCATTTGTGTGCAGATGTGGGACCATGGCAGCCAGAGGGCTTCCCTTGTCATAGACGAAGGGGAAGAGGAGATGAAATCACGGGTGTGGATGCAGAGTGAACGCTCCACATAATTCATACCAACTTTGTGAGAGTGACTCATAGAGTTCCCATGGCGCAAGTTGAGGACTTGCCTGAGGCCATGTAGCGGCAGGTGGTGGGTGTACCATGCACATGGGTGCATTTATTTCAATGGCTAGCTAGAGACATAGTGACGTTCCATGATCACAACCCTCCTTCTCCTCCACAGGATTAGATAGCTGGGAGTGTATACATTTTGTATGACCGTGTATGATATGATGGTGGCTCAAAAAGCCCCAATTTTGTATCATGACACTATGTATTATCACATTTTTTATGTATAAAAAAGTTTTATGGTGATCGATTTATTTATTTACATGTGTAAAAATTGTGTTTGTGATTAATTTATTATGAATGAAACAAATGCCAATCTAACACGTAGTTAGCATATGAGTTAGCAACTTGATTATTGTTTCTTAGAATGTGTATATATGTTATATTGTTAAATTTTTGTTCTAACAATCTTACACGTAAGAATATTCTCAATAACATCGGATCTCTAACATGGTACAAACCATTGAGTTGTGACACTACTAACTCCGAATTAAGACGTACCTCAAGAGATAGAACGCCATGTAGAATGGCATCCCGTAGAAGCTCAATAACGGCGCTATATTCAGCAACATTGTTGGAAGATGGCCGCAGACATACGCCTCTTGAAGACAGTACCTAACCCATAAGAGTATAAATCACCCAAGCAGCAGAGGCTGAGTGTTGAGTGTGATGGCTTACACCATCCGTGAATCCTATGTATGTGGAAGATTCCCTTGACATCTACCAAAAGAAACAGAAACTAATCACAAACCTGATCATGATAAGAAAAATACCTAACTATGCAAAGCTATACAACAATCTACAACAAGCAGCCTTGGATAAAGATTATGCATAGTATTTTTTGAGATAGAGCCCATTTCTAGGCTCCGCCAAAGCTGTTCCTTCGTAATCCACTAACTCATAGGCACCCTTATCTAACACACGCTTGACCATGTAAGGACCACACCACATAGGATTAAATTTCCCTACCCCCAAGGGTTCTTTCAGTTGATCCCACAAAAGGACCAAGTATCCTTCTCTAAACACTCTTGGACAGACAGATTTGTCATACTGGACCTTAACACGATGCTTATTAAACTCTAGAGCCACCAAGGCATCCCGACGCTGCTCATCGAGTTGCTCAAGGTGAACCAAATGCTCCTCCAAAGATGATGTGTCTGGTAAGAGTTCCACGGCTAGCTTCAACGAAGGAATTTCGCATTCAACTGACAATATCGACTCCACTCCATGCACAAGCTAATATGGAGAAAAACCAGTGGCAGTCTTAACCGTGGTTCGATATGCCCACAAAGAAGGATATAACATAATGTGCCAATTGGTATTTCTTTGTGCGATGGTTCGTTGGAGAATGGATTTTAGTGATTTATTCACTGCCTCTACCTGTCCATTCGCTTGGGGGTAGTAAGAAGAGGAGTGCTCTTGCTTATACCCTAACTTCGATGCCAACTCTTCCATCATACGGTTCTGAAAGTGCGAGCCATGGTCAGTGACAAGCTCTTTCGGAATCCCAAACCGAGTAATAATTTGGTTGAATACAAAGTGAGCGGCTATCTCACCGTCAGATTTTACTGTAGGCATAGCCTCATCCCATTTCGTGAAATAATCAACAGCCACTATAATGTGATGGTGCCCTCCAGCCGAAGCTGGGTTGCAATCCATAAAATCGAGCGCCCACTTAGTGAAGGGACCGGCGGTGATAATGGGATGTAATGGGGAAGGTTTCGAGTGCATATTACGTGTGAACACCTGGCAAGGGTGGCACCTCTTGACCACATCAACACAATCCTTAAAGATCGACGACCAGAAATAACCCACTGTCAAAATATTTTGAGCTGTAGAAAGTCCAGATAAATGACCACCACATGCCCCTCTGTGGAAATCATTTAGCACAACCTCAGCCTTGTCATGAGTTAAACAATGTCATAAAATGGAATCTACCCCACAGCGGTACAAAGTATTGTCCACTATAAGGTAGTTCTTAGAGACGTGATGTAATCGTCGTCGTTCATCTCGCGAGAGGTGATTAGGGGTCTTCAGTGTTTGTAAATATATTATGATATCCCCATACCATGGGTCTAACGTAGATATTAAGAAGATGTTTTCATCGACAAATGTATCTTCACACACCAACTCCTCGGTCTCACTCGAAAAATACGATATGAGTTCTGCAAAGACTAAAGACTTCTTCAAATTTGCTGAAACAAACTCGAGATCAAATTCTTGCAAAATGACAATCCATTTATTATACGTTCCCCCAATCATCCTTCGGGTGAGGATGAATTGAAATGGATTAACATGGGCCACAACCAAGATCTGGAGAAGGAGAATATAATGTCTCAAACACTGAACCGCATGTACGGTAACTAAAGCAAGCTTCTCGACATGAGAATAATGAATCTCTGTGTCAATAAGATTTCAGCTCAGATAATATATGACATACTCTTGGAGCTCCTCATCCTCTTGAACCAACACCATACCAATCGTCTCTAAGGACGCGGACACATATAATAAGAAATCATGGCTATAGTCGGGAGGACTAATCATTGGGGCTGATGCTAGGGCTCGCTTGAGTGCATCGAAGGACTCCTGGGCTCACTCATCCCAATAAAAGGGAGTATCCTTCTTCAAGAGATGCATAAATCCTCTATTCAAATTGGAAAAGTTTCCCACAAATCTTCATAAGAAGTTTTCCATGCCTTGCAAACACTGAAGATGACAAATATTCTTCGGGGGAGACAACTAAAGTATTGCCTCAACCTTCAAAGGGCTGACTCTTATACCCTCTTTCGAAACGATGAATCCTAACAAACGACCTGACTGAACACGCAAAATATGCACTTGTGAGGATTTAATATAACTGAATAGTGCTAGCATCTTTCAAATACCAATATCAAGTGATAGGGATGACGCATTCTCATACGAGAATGAGCAGCGAGATCATCCAAAAATACCTCGATAATTGACTTGAGATCATGGAAAGTCAAGGTCATTGCCCGCTGAAATGTAGCTCCGGTGTTTTTAAGGCCGAAAGGCATTTTTCTATATGCGAACGTTCCCCAAGGAAAAATAAATGCAGTCTTGTGTTGGTCCTCAGGTTTAATCTGTATCTGATTATACCCGGAAAAGCCGTCCATAAAGGAGAACACTTCGCTCCCCGTACACTCATCCAAAATATGATCTATAAATGGTGTGGGGAAGTTATCCTTAGGACAAGCATGATTCAAATCATGTAAATCAGTGCATATGAGGATTTCTCCCTACTTCTTATCCACCGGAATGGGGTTTGAAACCCACTCCGTCAAGGGAACGGGATAGATGAAACTAGCTTTCAACAATTTCTCTATCTCTGCCTTAATGGTGGGTGCTTTCCTAGGGTTCACCACCCGTAAACATTGTCGAACAGGCTTAGCGTTGGGGTAAGTATTAATTTCATGCTCGATAATATGAGGGTCAATACCTGGCATCTCATCGTAAGACCAAGCAAAAATATCACGGAATTCCTTGAATAGCTCGGTATATTCCAGAATCTTAGCATGGGAACATTCCACCCCAATATAGACATTCTCTATTGTGCCAGGGTCGCGATAGATGTTGATAGGAATCATTGAAGATATGTTTGCCATGTTTCCATCAGCCATCGGATCAGGAAAGCTTAATGGAACCATAGGACTACCAACTCTCTGACTAAGAATCTCCCTATAATCCTCATGCTCCAAATGGTCAAGTGCTGGAAGGAAGTACGATCTATGATGAAGTTCCTCCCATGGTGGCTCAACTCCCGACATAGCCTCAATAATCGCTTCATATGAAGGGAATATCGTATCAAGGCAGTCGTTGGCATGAGAAGACTGTACTGCCCATGCCGGCAGCACATAGGGGTCTTCCTCCTCCGTCCGCGAAGAGGAAGAAAAAGGCCCTACAACATTCTTGAGATTAGATTGATAAGCTATGATAGCTGTAGGAAGTAGCACACTCATCTCGACAGGCTCACTTGAAGTACTCAGTGTAGGAAGAATCCAAGGGTCTTCCCTATCATTCGTGCAAAAAGACACTGATATCGTAGAAGTCGAAGCCTCATCGAAACTAGATCCTATCATGAGGATCGGTGCAGGAAAACTAAAGCTTCCCATGAGGGATGGATACATGCCTACACCCACACTCCTAGTTTTTGGCTGAGAGTGTTCAACGATCGGGATCGAAGCTCCTGAAGGTGCGGTAATAAACAGATTCTTGAATGTCATCTGATCAATTGTTACAATCTTCCCATTATGTGGAAAGCATACAACACAGAACAAGGAAGAAGCAACGGCTTGCATACTGTACATCCAGTTCCTACCCAATAGGAGATTATAGTCAAGGGGAGCATCAACCACCTCAACCTCTATCGGAACGGTCTTTTCCCCCAAATGGACTTTAAGGGAAGGAAGGATGTCGTGCAACCTAAAATATCTCCCATCGAAAGCAATTAACATAGTCACTGATTTAGACAGCTCAGGAGAACCGAGACCCTTCCAACAGGCTAAAGACATCATAGAAGCAGTAGTGCCCTCGTCAATCACAGTACGTTTGACAGTCATACCAAGACATTCTACATGCACCAAAAGAGACACATAGTAGGGCAAGTGAGGCTAATGTCCTGTGGTTTCAAATTTGATCACAGAGGAAGAATCATCATCGTTCATACCAAGGGCAGAAAGCAACACCTTCCTTTGCAAAGGACAACTCTGAAGCACTTCCAATGCAAACATCGCACAAGGAGTATGGCCCAAATCCTCGACAACTGAATAATTCTAGGTGGCTCGAGCATTTGTATTATGCCCCGAACGCTTAAGAACTCCCTTAGGAATGCGAGGTGCAGCCTCAAGTTTATCCGTAGCTTTCTCAATGCGCAAAGGGGATCCTGGTGGATCAGGCTCTTTGCCTGGGCTGGGTTGTGACGAACTATAATCTTTCACATGAGTCACAACTTTCACAGCACGGACCATGTTAATGCACCCACGACCACTACCCTCCGGTGATCATCATCACTAGACTAGTCATGGGACTTCAAGTTCATATTTTTGTTATGCGGTAAAGGGTTAGTTAGCACAGTTGGGCCTTGTGCTAAGAATCTCGAAGCTTCTTCAATCCGGGGGCACAAGTAAGTGAGGTGATCATCCTTACATATATTGCAATGGAACTTAACCTTACGTTTCGCTTGCTTGTCCCCCCCAACATTTCTACCATTCTTGTCATTATTGTTAGCATTCTCATTCTTATTCCCACCCTTTCGATTATTATTTTTACCCTTTTTTCTATTCCTTCCGGGCTACTGGTTACCCTTCTAGTCCGACGATTGCACAGAAAGTACATTCACCGTTTAGGCGGGTTGAGATGAAGCCGTAGCTTGTCCCAAAGTAGATTGGTTGATTGACAATTTACTAGCTTGTTTTGCAACTGAATCTATAGATTTTTCACTTGCACAACCCAGAATGCCATCAGCATGTGGTCTAGGTTTGACTTTGGGATTGAAACTGGAATGAGGAGCATTGGGAATAATCTCATACAACAAATCGGACTGAGCATAGATCAAGTCCAGTTCCTGCGCCCTAAGGATCGCTTGTTCCTCATTCTGCACTCCGGATGTGGAAACATCCTTCACTATATATGACAATAACAACTTGAGGAGCCACTCAAGGAGGAATTCCAGCAGTATAAAAGCTTTAACTAATCTCTTCCGTCTAGGCCACTCTTGAATATGATCAGAAATATGTGTGGCTTTATCTTGCTAAAATGTCGACAAGAGTTTAGTACCAATGTCATAGTGCACTGGTAGCTGGAAGTGATTAAGAAAAGTCATCGCAAGGTCATCGAACAAAGCAAAAGCTCCCTTAGTCAACTCTATGTACCATTTTGCAGTAGGCCCTATGAGGGTGCGTTGAAATAGTCACAAACGGACTGATTCCTGATGTAACGAATTCAAAGAGCACCAAAGGTGAAATGTAGTAATGTGTTCACTCAGATCCTCTCCCGGTTTGCCTTCGAACTTAGTTATGTCCGAAGGAATCTTGGTAGGGATAGCCGGCCAAGCCGGGTCATGAGCCACAGGATTGTTCGTAAGTCTCTATAAGTCAAGAATATTAAGCGTCGCAAGGAAAGGGAGCCTAGGATGATGAGGTCGATGGACCGCTCCCTAGTTCATATAGGGTTGATTACCACCATGGCCTTGGCCATAGTGTCCTCCTCCTATCTGACCCATATAGGGTGGCGTGGAAGTACCATAGTATGGTGGACCTTGTCTAGTAGGAGCTACAAAGATGTAATTAGGAGAGTAAGCAGGTTGTTGATACCCGCCTCCATAAGGTGGAGAAACCTGTCCATACTATGTCCCATGATAAGGTCCATAGGTCATCGCATGTGATGCCCCATGAGACACTCCGTAGGAAGGAAGATACGCTCTGAAATTAGGGATATAAGCCCCGAATGTAGCAAGATGAACTCTAGAAGCATGAACATAGCCTCCCGACGCAGTGGGCGGTATGTTAACTTGAGACACAATCGGCCTAGTAACCGCAGTACGAACCTGACTCGTAGCCATATACCAACTCGAAGGACCACGTGAATAAGGTGGAGGATGTACATTTGAAGAACTGGGGACTGAGGACAAAGGAACCTGAGTAATAATATATGTATTACCGCCTATCGTCACTCATCTCAGATCTGGTATCCTAATCGGATCACTAACCCTAGACCTAGGAGGGAGATATGATGTAGCTTCCCCCACTGGGATGGAAGATGCAATGTGACTAGTGCTCCCAAACCTCTCCGCATCGTAAGGAATGAGAGTGCCCCCAGGCATAGTGTTAGGCTCAAAATTGGATTCGACATGAAATGTCAAATCATGTGTAGGGAAACCAGACGTAGCATAACTATCGTAGCTAGTTTTGGCAGGTTCAAAATGAGTCTCGGCATCCTCCAACATTCCATACCGTTAACGTGTCAATGGGGAATCAGACCTGGTGTGTGTAGGTATATCGTGCAAGGGTCCTATCTCAGAAATCACAGGACCTAACTCAGCTAAGTCGGGTGAAGGACCATAAGTAGGAGTAAATTCCCCATCGTCTACATGAATGGGAGGAGGTGGTTCAGGAATATCTTCTAAATGGTCTCCCATGCTATGTGAATCAATGTGTGACATAGTCCACCTAGACTGTCTAGGTCTCTCTCTCAAAGGAGGGGGAGAAGTAGAACACGAAAGTCCTGCTAAATGACGAGAACGGCGAGGAACCGCACTCGAATCCACAATGACTCAAAAAATAGCAAAGAATCTCTATATACTTAAACCCTAGGCCAACTATCGTGCACAGAGCAATCACTAATAAAATCTAAATCCAAATTCAAGCAAATAAGGGCTGGATAAGTGATCTCTCGAATGAAGCAGGTATGTCTCTCCTAGGAGAGGCTTGAGACTCCCATACACAACAAGCGGAGGTATGTAACCAATTATTGTGGCCCTCAGCTTCAACGCATAAAGAGACTATGTTGTCCGACCCCAACCTGGCCGAGACACCTACAGAATAACCCCTGCAAAGTACCCCCTTGATATCCTAGGTAAGGCCACTAAGGTCACCTCAATATAATCAATGCTCAAGCGGACAGTCGCAGGTGAGATTGATCGTATGGGTAGGGTAGCAAAGCCCAAAACTCTCGAAAGAGCCCCCAGATACGAATACAATCCTATAAATATCTCCGGTACTACTCAGTTATGACTAGGGCTCATCCCAATCAATAACCACTCACACTACCTCGTGCTTAACTCCCTTTTGAGAGGAGGATCCTAAGAAACACTAGTTATACCAAGGATTTCACGCACTCACCTGGACAGACAGACTAGATGTTGTTGTTTAGTGATCTTGGAGAATTAACTTACAATGAACTATTCCAAGATCCTAAAACCTAAGCTTCTTGGTGCACCCTAGAAAAGAAAAGAGTGTAATTCATTTTATTTACCGTTGATTTTAGTTGGCTTTATTACTCAAAAAGGGATATGATCGTGCAACTGATGGTGTTATGATGCAACAAGAAGTAAAATGCACACCTAACAATCATCGGCAAATGCATTGTGTCAATGAAAATAGGGTATGCTACTACGTGAAATGCACAATTCTTCTTCAAATGATGAATGTGAATTTCCTATATGAAGTCCTAACTAGTACTCCAAAGAAAATCTATCTAGTTCAAGTACAATGCAACGTGCAAAATGCAATGCATGATGATAAGCAAATGTTTTTGGATTTTTTGAAAATAAAAGAGATGTAAAAAGCAAAAGAATGATTCTATGACCCCTAGACTCTGCCAGCACACCCAAACAACACTCAAGAAAAGCACTAAGGTAAAAGAACTCTAATGCACTAATCTCAAACAAAAAATCGAAAAATGCCATGACAAGAACCATCTTAAAAAAAAATTATCCTAAAAAAAACGTTTATGGTCAGAAACAGAGGTCAAAACAGACTCAAGAAGTGCCAAAGGAGACTCAGCAAATATTAGAATTCACCCAGCAACCAATTATCTTCCCCAAAAAGGAAAAATCAAGGGCATACACGATTTTTCACAGTAAAACCGCGTGTATACGCAGAAATAGCAGAGGAAACCGCGTGTATACGCGACTGTAAATCAAAAACCCGCATACAGAAAGAAAGGTGCATAAAATCAAGGCAAATAGATAGGCTGAGACAAACTTCACACCAATCAGACTCTACCAGGCATACATGCCCCCAGACCCGACACAGAAACAAGAGAGAAAGAGCAATTCAAATTCATTGAATGCCGAGAAAACAACCCCCAAAGGACAGCTACTAGGAACTCCCCAGTGGAGTCGCCAATTCTGTTACAGAGAGAAATTCCTATGGCTTGGGGTACCACAACAGACAGCTTGACTCCAAAAATCAATCTTTTCCAATATGCAATAGAAATAAAATTTCTAACACTAAAAGATCAGACCTCGTACCTTATTCTGGACGGTTGAAGTAGATCCCCGTTGAGCTTTCCAATATTCAGCTTGAATTGATCTGTTACTTCCTCGACAACAAGTAAACAATACAAGCATTCTATATATCATGGTGTTATATCTATTCTAGCATATATAATCAATAACCTAAAAGCATTTGACATGATCCCATGGATAAAATATTCATTCAAACACACATTATTGGATAGGAAAAGATGTTTCTATTAATATAAATCAGAGATTACAAGATACAACCTCTGACGGCACATCTGTGAACCGGAGAAACTGAATCCCCCACTTGGGCCTCCACCACTTCAATCATCCATCTCTCAATAGAAAGCTCACAAGCAAAAGGCAAGCTTGGGAAGAACACAAAAGTGCTCCAAGGGACAAAGGGATGCAGACTCAAGCATAAGTTCAGCAACAATGGACTATAGTTTCGTTGCTCTCAATTCTCTCTTATGCCTTCAATGTACCAAGGGGTTCCTTATATAGCTTTTCAAAGGGGTAATGAAAGGTCAAATCCGAGCGATCTCAAGGCATAGGGAAGGCTAGGAGTCAAATGAGTCGGATCCATGTCAAGAAAAACTCCAAAAGGATTTGGATTATGCACACATCCCGATGTACGCGGTTTTAGTGGTCAAACCCACGTATGTACACACTTATAGGTTTAAAAGTCGCGTATAGCATTTTTCATGTGTTTTTAGGGATGATCAAGGAAACATCAAATGACAAAAAGTGGTCCATAGGGTCTAAGGAGTCTGCAGCGGGATAGGGGAAGTCCATACAAATTGTGATTCATGTAGAGTAGTGAAATCTGCTATAACACACATCCTAACCACTGGTGAATCTTTCCCATGGGCCTCTATCTTATCCCTAGAGCTTAGAAAAGCAATCATGAGTTATCAAAAGGCCACTACCCAGAAGAAACCTAATTTATTTTTTTCAGCCTTCGTCATCCTTTTATTCTGCACTCATTTTCAATATCCCAATTTGGGATGGAACTGGGCTTTACTGTCCCCTTTGGTACCTATTTACTATTCAGAGTTATGGGATGCCAATTGCATATCTAGGTTTTCTGAAATTGGTGAAAACTTCAGTCTCGGCTCCATTCATTTTGTAATATTTAAAAAGGAAGCTCTCACCTTCTCATTCAAAGCCAAAACCCTTATTGCTACAATGGGTGACTAGTATATTGGTGAGTCCTTTGCATATTTTAGCGTCTCAAGTGGTGATACTATCCACATGTTGCCAAGGGTTGTCCCTGACAGTTTGGTCATTGAAGAAATATCTTTCTAGACTGTGACTGAAGCATTTTATAAGAAGCTTACTAGACCCAAAAGAAGAGTTTGGACTAAGTTCACTCAGACCCTTGGATCTTTAAGCATACCAAATTCATCTTGGGATACAGAGCTAAGTGACCATATAGTTTCTCTAAAGCTTGGTTTTGCTAGCAAAGACAACATGATCCCAAGGGATTTCTTGATGCTCATCTCAGGAAGAACCATTTCAAAGCTGGATACACTCATGAAGAAATCTCGGATGACTCCATCTACCAAGGCCTGTAGATTCCTTTCCTGAATTCTTGGCTAGGTCCAAAAGCAAAGAGGAACATAGTCAAATACTATATTATTAGAAAGAACTCAGAGACAGGATTTGAAATTACAAGGAAATGGAATTAGACATTCAGTAAAATTTGAGAAAAGACAAGGAAGAAAAGGAAGCTTAAGTAATCAAAGATTGATCAATGAAAAATAGCTCATATAGGGATAAAGGCAAAGGTCTTATGGAAGGTCTTCCACGGGAAACTATTTCTCAGCAAGTCAAAGCTTTGGTACATACTTCTCAGCAGTTTAAACATAAGCTGGAAAAGATGACTTTTGTGTTAGACAGATAGGAAATTGTGACTAATCAGCGTGTTGATAATGCTCAAGTAACTACTATAGTCACTCAAACAGTCGGTGATCAGGCGATGGTTGAGATTAAGCCACTTCAAATATTAAAGGTTCAGGTTCCCTCTTCTTCGGCTCATACCATAGACTTAACTAATTATGATAAAGATGAAGAAGAAGTTTCTCCTGTGACTATCACTGAATAGGAAAGTGATTGTTTGCAATCTTTTTTAGATATTTTCAATAGTAAATCTAAGAAGAATTCCATTCCAATTCCTGAAATCTCACGAACCCCTTCTGTACCTAAATCTTCAACTGCAGCATTACTCCTGTCAACTATCAAGACACTATCCACTCTGCTACTGGAGTACCTCCACCACCATCATTGTCTCAACTTTATCACACTATGACTACCACAACTGCCCTAATATCCTCTCGTCCATTTCAAACCTCCATGATTCAATCTAATACTGAAGAGTCACAATTGTTTAAGATTCCTTTGTACATACATTCATTCTATTTATTATCACCATCTGTTTTTTGTAAGTTTTTGGTCCATTCATCATCACTCCTAGATATTAGTATTCTTGTTTCTTCCTCTAAGACTTCTACTGCTCCAAATATCTCTTCAACATCTGAAGAATTTGTTGCCCCAACCACTTATTTTCCTTTGCCTACTTCCCATATTACTGTTCTTATGCCTCCCCCTACTGTAACTCAGACATATAATTTGGTTTCAATAGTAGTTGGGACTTCTTCAGCTACTGAGTCGACATAAGAGTTTAATGAGGATATAGTAATCTCTCTTGGAGACTACTACTACATCAAATCTGATAAGGAAGTAGTTAAGAAGGGAAAAAAGAGAACCAGTGATCAAAGTGGTATGGATGCATCTATCACAAACTAGAGATTTTGGACTTAGCAGTCTAGTGATCCACAGGTGGATGCTGCTGATACAACTATTGTTTTGGGAGCATTCACAGGTGCAAATTTCGATGCTATAAACACACTGAATAGACAATTTGATAGAAGAGAAGAAGAAATAAGCAAACTAAATGAAGAGCTAGAGCAACTCAAGAAAGAGCATGAAGCTCATGTTGATAATATTATGAAAACATATGAAGACAAGTATAATTACTTGTAGGTAACAAGTGCTTCTCTTCAGCTTGAACTAAAAGGCGAGAAGACTGCAAATTCTAATTTTTTTATAGAATATAGCTTTAGTTGAGAAGAAATGTGAATATGAAATCTTGATCTTCGTTCTCTAGGTTTTCACAAGAAGAATTTAAAGAAATGGCTATCGAGAGAAATCGAGAGCATCATGAGTTAATCAGTGAATTGTTTCAAACTCTTGATAATATTTTTGAAACGCATATTGATTTTGGTAAGATGTATGTTTCCCTTGAGGATCAGGTAGAAAAGAGAGAACGAGATTCCAAGGCTTATGATGATGTTCTAGATTGGCAAAGATACATGAAAGAAAATCCAGAAAACATCACCATCCTGAGCAGTTTTCAACTAAAGAAGGTGAGAACTATATTGCGTGCTTGGGAAGATCTGAACGAGATGATCAATGAGGCCATTAACAAATCACTGGTTGTTCGTGAAAGGAGGTGGTATGTTGTTGATAATTTAATGGATATTTTGTGTTTTCCTCAGATGGGTCTCATCAAGAATGGATTCCCACCTGGACTGATGATTGAATAGGTTGAGAAAAGACAAGATGAGGAAAGGAGAATATCCAGGGACTTGATCATATCGGCATTGAAGACATGGATTGATTAATCAAATAACCTCTTCCTATTAAAGGGAAGATCCATATTTACATCCGTATTTGGCACAAGTTAGTGAAAAATGAAATGGAGAATCACAAATGTGATGGTCAACTTGGGCTCAAATCATATAACTATCCCAACATAGAAGAATTGTTGGAGATTTGGAAAATATGGAGAGATTTTCTTGGTTATTAGCTTTATTTGGGTCTTTTTTATCCCATTTTTATGGAGATGTACTCTTTGTAATAATTATTTAAGGGGTAGAATTTAGATGTAATAGGGAGTTTTGGAAAAGGGAAAATCGGGACAAGAGATTGGAGATACCTCTATCACTTGAGGTTTATGTAATTTCTTGCAAAATTATATTTAATATAGTAAATGATATTCTTTCACATCTCTTGTTGTTCATTCATTAAGTTTCTTTAATTAATCATGGTTTTTCTTGTTTCAAATGGATCAATATTGTTGTTTTTCCTTTGTAATTGATGAGAGCATTTAGTCAAAACTTTGATTTCTCTCTGTTAGTGATTCATGTACCGATAAAGTTTTAAACAGTTTATTCTGTTAAAGTCTTTATCTAATTCTTCAAATGATTATGCAGTGAAATCAAATAACAAATGTGTTGATTTTTCAATTAACATACGTGTATGCAGTTTAACCTTGAATGAACTTAATTTTAAATTGTTGCCGGTAAATTTTCATTAATTGATTGTGAGTGAAAGGACAAGTAAATGATCTTATTTACATTTCTATTAATTTGGTTAAATGCTTGTCTGTCTTATATCTCAGGGTGACTTGTAAACCAAACCAGATTCCTTTTCGAATAGGATAGACTTAGGATAGATTTCATCTTTTAGTTAAATTCATTTTTATTTTACAATCCAAAACACTTTTTTGTTTTCCTTAATTGGAAGAGAGACCCCTTTGGATCAAACTTTCATAAGTGCTATGGGAGGCCAATAATATATGTGTGAGATTACTACACCAAACAGGCTGGGAATAGGATTGACATTATGTAGGACCTTTCACATCCCTTCAGTATGGGTTTTCCCCCTCTGTTGCAAGCCTTGAAACCCATTCCAGCAACATACCCAACCAAGGCTACAACAAATGGTGCTATAAGGAGGGGCAAAAAACCATGCCTAAACAAACTACCAAAACACCTCCTCTAGCAATAGACCCGATCGGTACCCGTAGTCGCACCTATGTGTCTACGTCAAGGGAACAAACTATACAAGGTTCAGACACCGTCTGAGATACCGTTGTCAATGAATAGAGAACCCCAACAAACATATACATTCTCATATCACCTAATTTAGGTCCCATTAGAGTTGAACAATTACTGAAAGTTAAATCCGATAACGTTGCTGAGATTTGAAAATGATTCATTGAAGGGCGTCTCCAGTACGACAATCTCTAGGACAATAGTCAAGACAACCTTAATTCAAGTGACAAAAACATCGAAGAACCTAACAATTCTTCCAGTTAGCCTTCCACCCCTGTATTAAATCTTGAGTTGTTTTTCCAAGAATAAAATACTCCTCAACACAACATCCGAGTAGGAGGACCACGACCTTCACCTCCTTCTTCCTCGTCTTGCTCAGACAAATCGTCAAACCCTAAACCTTCCACCTCATCAAATGAATCTGTTCCAATGTCTAACGAATGACCTAACCATCCCTATTTAGATGGATATTTTGTGTCTTTCTTAGGTTATCAACATAGGTTTCCTAAGAACCCTGAGAAGTGGCTTCCAAAATATAATCCAAATGAAAAAATCCCTGTGGAATACCATATCAAATCTTTAATGCAAGCTATCAAACTTAGAAATGTAATACATGAAGACATGGTCTGCATATTGTTCCCTTATACCTTTGAGGGAAAAGCTTCTAATTGGTATTTTTCCTTAGAATCCAGCGCTATCCCATCATGGGATGTGTTTTTAGAACTCTTCACTCAAAAATTTGGGGATGATTAGACCCCAGAGGATTTAGTCATAGAGCTTTCTTCCATGAAGACCAAAGCTAACGAGATAGTCAAAGATTATAACCAATGGTTTTCATATATGAAAAATAGAATTCCCACTACTATCCTCCCTATTGATGAATTATTAGTAGCTTATTATATTAAGGGTCTCCTGACACAAATAGCCATGTGGGTCAAAAGGGTTCGTAAGGAAACCTTGCAGGATGCTTTCTGTGAAGCTATTCAAGTAGAAAAGAACATGTTCTACCTTAAGGACAACCCTGACCCATCATCTAAACAAGAATCTACTTCCCGCAAGAAAGTTGAGACCCCCCTAAAACCCACTATTACCAGTCAAGAACCTTTCAATGTGAGTGACATGAAGAATCTCCTCCAGAATATGTCTAATGAAATTGTGGATCTCAAGAAAACTAATAATGAAAATCAAGCTTATAATAGGGGGTTTAATAGGCCACCTTTCAGATGGCCTAACCAACCTCCTCAAAATATACCACATCCCAATCCCAATGAGGGATTCACTTCAAAAGAAACTTTTTTTGTCTTGAAATCTTTAGTTGCAGGAACACCAGACACTCCTAAATCCTCTGACGACCGATCAAATTAGGATTCATGACCTCCCCAAGAAGAAGAGGAAGAGGACCAACAATTAGCACTTTAAGTTTGTTTTTGGAAGAAGAAGAAGAAGAAACTAGCATCGATTTCAATCTACAACATACTCACAACACTAGATCTAAAAGGCCTCCTCCATAGGAAACACCAACTGCAACACCGACTCCCAACAAAGGTAAATCCCAAATATAGAAAGATACTGTCATTCCAGATCTTGAATACAGCTTGGTTGAAGATCTGAAGTGGTTCAAAGAAAACATCTTGTTGTTTGATATTCTTAAAATCCCTTGTATAATGGATTCCCTTCCCAAAATAATGATTATCAAACAACCTAGAGAAATCCAAAATAATAACCTTGACTCTTCTCCTAGACCAAATAGTCAGAAGCCTAGAAGAATGTACATAACTGCATGGTAGACTCATGTGCTTCATGTAATTTGATGCCTCTATTTGTTTGTAAAAAGTTGAGTGCTACTCGGGAATATTTCCCTACCAAATTGTCCAATTGGACATGTCTAAGGTTAGAGTTGTAGGAAGGCTTAGAAATGTTCTGCTTAGATTGTCTACAGATCCCAAAATTCACCAAACCATTGACATCGTGTTTGCAGACATTCTAGAGACTTATGGTATGTGGTTAAGCAGAGATTGGTCAGAAAAAATGAAAGGTTAATTTGCCACCAATTGGTCTCACTTGTGGTTACCCCTAAATGGACAGCCCAACAAACTTAAGGTTAGTAGGGAACCATTTATGAAACAAACGATAATCGATCTTGACGACTCCAATGAATATGTCTCCTATTTTAGTAATCAAATTGAACATTTTACATTTGATACATTCTTTGGAGATATGACTACTAATATTTTACCAACGCACAATGTACAGAAACAGTCCCAAGTTACTCATATTACGTCTATACCATTCTCTAGTACTATTGTACATAATGTTTATGATGTAAATACTAATTTTAGAATCGATCCTTTTGTTTGGACTTTAGTTTTTTTATGGCTCTAGGTCAAAAGATGGAGCAGGTGTGGGATGTGTCCTTATTGATCCAAACGGGACCAAGACCATGATCACATGCAGATTGGAGTTCAAATGCACCAATAATGTAGCTGAGTACGAGCCACTAGTACAAGGACTCAGAAAGGCCGTTGACATGGGTGCAAAGGTGATTGAGTGTGTAGGAGACTCTGAGATTATAGTGAAGTAGGTAAGAAACCAAATACATTGTCTATCTCCTCACTTAGTAAACTATCATAGGTTGATCAAAGATGTGAATAACTCTTTTCTATCATTTAATATCAAATCTATCCCTAGATCACATAATTTCGGCGCTGATCTATTGGCTAATACTACATCTAGGATAATCCCACCTGGAGGTTTGGCTCCACAAAATTTCTTGATTGAGTTAATGTACAGGCCTTCCATTCTAGAAAATGTCACGAATTGGAAAGTGTTCGATGGTGACCAGTAGTTACTCAATTTCCTTTCATCCCAAGACACCTTTGAAGGCATGGCTATCGACAAAGCTGATCATGAAAAAACTTTGATCGACCCTTCCAATATCAGTTCGAAGTTGGTCATCAACCTAGAAAAGTTCTACGATCTACAAGAAAAGTTTAGGCAGAAGACCAGTTGCAATAACCAGAGGTCATCCTTAAATTATGAAGCTATCAACATGGGAACTGAACAAGATCCTCGCCTCTTTATCAACCTTCGACTTCATTTTTCCCATGAATAAAAGAGAAGCTTCATTAATTTATGCAAGGAATTCAAAGACGTATTTTCCTAGACGTATGACGAGCTTAGAAATTTTGATACCAGAATCATGCACCACAGCATTTTGATGAAACCTAAAGTGAAGTTGTATCAATAGAAGCTGAGGAGAATACATCCCATCTTGGAACCTTCTATCAAGAAAGAACTCGATAAGCTACTGGTGACAAGAATCATATTTCTTGTTAGACACACACAATGGATCACCAACTTAGTACCTGTTCGGAAGAAGAATGGGGAAATCAGGCTCTGTGTTGACTTCATAAATATTAACAAGGTTTCTAAGAAGGAAAATTACCCTCTTCCCCCCATGGAACATATTTTACAGAAGGTAGCTGAATCCAAAATGTTCTCACTCTTCGATGGTTTTTCAAGGTATAACCAAGTCCTAGTTTCCCCTAATGACCATCTTAAAACAACCTTCTAAACCCCTTGGGGAACATTTTCCTATAGGAGAATGTTGTTCGGGATGATAAATACAGGAGCCACATTCCAGAGGTTTATGCATATAGATTTCAAGGGCTTAA
Source organism: Pseudotsuga menziesii (assembly GCA_001517045.1). Taxonomy (NCBI): domain Eukaryota; kingdom Viridiplantae; phylum Streptophyta; class Pinopsida; order Pinales; family Pinaceae; genus Pseudotsuga; species Pseudotsuga menziesii. Next base: position 80,520 of record LPNX010983349.1, on the reverse strand, counting down.
TTCATAATTCTATCGTTGTATATTTGGATGATGTAACAATTTATTCCAAAAAATGGCATGAACATTTGGCTTCTTTGAAACATGTATTTGAAAGATGCAGGAGATTTGTGATTTCACTCAATCCCAAGAAGTCTATCTTTACGGTGACGAAAGGTAAGTTGTTAGGTTTCATCGTCTCCAAGGAAGGCATGATCATCGATCTAGAACGTACTAAAGCAAATTCAAAGGTTGACCTCCCTGGCTCTCAAAAAGTAGTGCAGTCTTTTTTAGGTAAGAATAATTTTGTTCGCAGATTTGTACCTATTGTTTCCCAAGTCGTTAAACCCTTGCAACATTTAATAAAAAAAATGTATAATTTAAATGGTCCGAAGAATAGAGGAATGCCTTTATTGAAATCAGAAGAGCCATAGCAGAAGCACCTACTCTAATGGATCCAAAATTTAACATATATGTTATACTTTATACCTTTACTACTGATTTCTCTTATGCAGCTGTCCTACCACAGAAAAACCATGAGGACATCAAGATCCTCATTTCTTTCATGAGCTCAATGTTTACAGGAGCCGAACTTAATTATTCACAACTCGACAAACATGCCTACACAGTTTATAAATCAGTAAAACATTATAGACCTTACCTGTTGAATTCGAGGACCAAGGTGACTGTCCCATATGCAGCTGTTCGAAATGTCCTCATCTAGAAAGTGTTAGGTGAGAAAAGGGCTCACTAGATGACAATGCTGCTAGAATATGATTTGGAGATCAGTCCAGCAAAGATAGTTAAAGGACAAGGTTTGTTTCTAATCTCTACCCAATCAAATGACCCTAAATATCAACAAACCAATTAGGAGCAGGAGGAAGCTGTACCCACGAGTTCTGTCAATGTAATTGAAATGACATCTAAAAGGTATGATCGCATCAAGTTTTTTTTAAATCACGAGTTTGCACCTGAAACCCTTGACCCTAAAAAATGTAAAGCGTTAAGGCTAAAATCATCCCCTTATAAGATTATTGATAATGTTTTATGGATTTTTTCTGATGTGTTTGGTAAAGGACCAAACTAACGATATCCTTTTTCAATTTCATGCAGGACCTGCTGGTGGGAATTTCTCAGGAGATATGACCACTCACAAAATCATTCAGGAAGGATACTATTGGCCTACCTTATTCAAGGAGGCTCAAACTTATATCAAAAAATGTGAGCCTTGCAAGAAGTGTGCTCGCAAAGTTAAAAAACACATCTTCCTTTTGTAGCTAGTAGTAGTCCAGTTCCAATTTCAGCAATAGGGATTAGATTTTGTCGGGCCTATCAACCCTATGTATTATACACAACATAAGTACATTTTTACAAATACTGATTACTTCACCAGGTGGGTTGAAGCAGTCCACCTTAGACTGTGTAATACAAACCAAGTGATTTCCTTTCTTAAGAATCAAATAGTCACTACGTTCGGCACCACTGAGTATCTCATTTTCAATAATGCATCATACTTCACATCCATTGACCTCATTAGATATTCCCTTGAAAAAGGTATCAATCTTAAATTTTCTACCAACTACTACCCCCAGGGAAATGGACTTGCAGAATCCTCCAACAAATACCTGATAAACATCCTGAAAAACATAGTGGCATCCCATCACAAAAATTGGCATACCCAGCTCTATAATTCTCTTTGGGTAGACTGAATTACCCCAAAGGAAGCCATAGGGAGCTCCCCTTACTGTTTGGTATATGGTAAGGAAGTCGTCTTACCAACTAATCTCACCATCCCCTTGTTACAATTATCCCAATCCATCCAAGAGGATGATTCATCTCCACTGTAGTAGATGATTTATACTCTGCTTAAATCAGAGGAAGATAGGGAAAGAGCCAAGGACAAATTCTATCAACATCAACAGTTGTTGAAACAATGGTTTGATGACAAGGCCTCCTTTGACAGAGATTTTTCAGTAGGATATTTAGTATTAAGGTGGGATAAACAACAAAAAGACAATAGTGAAAGTAGAAATTGTCTCCTACATGTAATTGGCTCATCATTTTGTTCTAAGCAATTATTATTGTACAAGCACCCAAGAAGAATCAAACCTTCAGACTGTCTATCATGCTTGACTATAAATACACCTTAGAAGAAACTTGGACTGTGCATCACCTTGGGCTTGACACAGTCATCTCCATCATGCATTTTGGGTTGTCATCTAAGATTTCATATCAAACATTACTCCAAGACATCGGTGTTACTAGGGTTGTCTTGAACCCTAAAATATTTCACTGTGAAAGGCTCAAAATGTGGTCTATGGCCTCTTCAAAGGTTCACCAAAATCGGACTGTCATTTCAATTCAGGACATGAAGATAAGAAGAAATATTATTCACCATTTTCAGGACATAAAGATAAGAACCAAAATTATCCACCATCTGCTGCAATAAATTCGGATGGGACTGTTAGGGCATCTCTGCAATTTTGGGTTGTTTAGGCTGAGTAGAATAGGACTGTTTTTCTTCAAAAAATCCTAATATGGTAAAGACCCCAAGCAAGATAACTAGGTCTGCAAATTTCAGACTATCAGAAGAAACCACTGTAAATTCTTGCTCCTGCAAAAAAATTCATGGTATTCCTCCTTCTACTGCTGCCACTGAACCTCAACAACAGTCTGTTGTTGTTATAAAAATTTCTGCATTTTTTTTTCCTATGGACTGCTGCCACCCAAAATTCCTCATTCACACAGGGAAAAACCTCATAGCACTTCCGAATTTTTTCACATTTTCTATTTGCAAAATGAAAATTCGATGCGGTATTTATACTGGTTTTCCAAAATATTTTTGGAGCCGACATGTCTATAAAGAATTATTATTATTATTTATTTTGATTTTAATTTTTTTCTTAATTTCTTTTAATGAATATTGGTGTAGAAGGGTCATCACCCAACCTTGCAACCAATAGTCCATGTTAGGATTGCCCTGTTAAGATCATTTAGTTTAGCCATGTCAAGGGATGTTCATGCAACTGTGATGGCTTCAAATATTGTGTGCAAGACCCAAATTACCACAAGTGTGAGGATCATCATAACCACTTCACCATCGTACTTCAAGAACTTCAAATGATCTTCATCAACAACAAGCAAGAGGTATTCAAGTATTCAATGTACCATATGCAAGAGCAACATCATAGGCTCCATACAAAAGGCATCCTCATGATATTCAAATGCAAGGTTAATATCCAAGAACCATCAAGAAACCATATGAAAAAGTATGGTCATACTATCATTCCATCTAACCACAACGGAGACCATACTTCCATACATCATCATCAATCTCCATCTAGAGCTCCAAAGACTTCAAGGGCTTGAAGGACATCTTCAAGGGTCAAGGTCTTCATTACATGCAAGCAGTGAGCTCCAAGGACATCAAATGACATATACCAGGTGTGTGTGGGCTTCATGACCAACTTGTGAGTCCAAGCACTTCTTCAATAGCTTCTTCATCAAGAAAGAGGCTTCATGGTCTTCTTTAACCACCTAAACCACACTAGAAGACCTCCAAGGGTAAATATATAACCTGTGGGGTACATGGGCCTTCATCTAGGGTACCATGACACCATCGGAGCATAAATGACCACATAATGTGTCATTAATGCTTCTCCAAGCCATCGAGGGATTCTCCATCATTTACCAAGGCTTGAGGACCATCTCCAAGGTCCTCAGTGTCTTCAGCAAGGTGGTGGCTTCAAGATCCAAGCTTGTGGGTACAAGGACCTTGTAAACTGGGTACAAGGTGATTGAAGGAACAAACCCACTCTGTAAGGGATCCAAGGAACTACAAGTGGGACTTGGTGGCATCAATGATAACCTATGGGGCCACTGCAAGTCCATGTTGGAATCAATGACATTTTCATCAACAATCTCCCCCTTTTTCATTGACGACAACAACTCATGCTCCCCCTTTGTCTTCATGTCTCCCCCTTTGGCATCAATGACAAAGGGTGTCCACATACTTGTGTCTGAAATATCTGATCACTACTCACTTCTCCCCCTGTCAATATGCATGATCCTAGGACCTGTCTGTATCCCTGGAGTAACCATCATTTCTTCTTTAAGTTCATCCTCCAGCCTCATGAACTCAAGGTGTGTTAAGGTATTTGAGAGACGTTACACTTGGTTTTCCATATGGCAGCCATCCTCCCTACTTTGATCAACCTCTCCTATCTGCAGCTGCTCGGTCTTCTTCATCCATACTTGCTTCTTGGCATCTGTCCTTTCAACATTTGTTCCTTCATCTGTACTGTATTTCCTTGATGAGTTGTATAGGAAAATTCTCAAGTGTTGTTTCTGGATACTCCAACAATCTTGAGCTTTGGGACCAAGTCCACTGAAACTATAACACCTCATCGTGCAACAATATGCAAAAATATGACCAACATTGTTGCATGTCCAATGCCTAACTAATCTATTGGAAATTCCAACACTTCTTTGATCAAATTCATTTCTCCATGCCTGAGAGTGTCCCTGACTATAGGAATTTGTCTTATGATCTTCAAATCTTTTTGTTGATGTATATGAAGTACTCCTTCTTGGTTGACTTCTTTGACTTGCACATTCTTGGGCTTTGTGGCCCAACCCACTACAGGTGTAGCATCTCAATGTGTGACATGTGGCAGCAACATGTCCGACTTGATTACATGGCCAACATCTAACTGAGTCATTCGGGCTTCCAGCCCTTCTTCTTCCATAGAATCTACAATCCATAGCCTTATGACCAAAGTTAGAAAAAAAATAACAATAACCATTGAAGCCACTTTCATACCTGGGTCTTGGAGTTGTTTCTTTTATGAGGTTGCTTTAAGGAATAGACCTAAATCCTTGTTTCATCTTTGAACTTCCAAATTCCTTGTTTTCATGTGTAGGTGCATGGGGAGCATCTTTGGACATTGATGGACCTGCTTCTTGAGTCTTCAGAGACCAAGTGTCATCTACAGATTTTTCTTTGTTCTTATTGTAATCAAGACCAGTTTTGTCAAGTGGAGATATTTGGAAATCGAAGATCTTATCTAGGACAATTGAACTGTCCTGGAACTTGACCAAGGATTCGTTCTTCTTACCTTTCTTCCTAAGACCAACTACCTCCATTTCCAACTTCTGGACTGTCTTCTCCTTTTCTTCCAGCTGACTCTTCAGGATTTCCTCTATCCTCTTGGCTTCCTCCAGCTGATTCTTCAGATCATGATTGACCTCTCTAGTTTCTTCAAGCTCTTGAGTAGGATTTTCTAGTTCTTCCTTTTGACTGACCAATTCAGTATTTAATTGTTCAACTTCAACATCCTTGTCTTTCATTCGATCTCGCAACTCTTTATCCTTGTCTTTGAGCTTCACAAGAAACACTTTCATTTTCATGGTCTTCTACTGATGTTCATTCAAGGAGTCTAAGATTTTCTTTGTGAAATCACTCTGGTTCAGATTTATTGTGTTCAGGAACCAATTGGCTCTGAGAGCAATATTCAACAACGTGAGATGTATCTCATGTGCAGTCTTTGATATCCCTTCATCATCTTCTGCAAGAAACTTCTCAATTTCATCACATAAACTATCATTACAATCACAAGAGTCCATACATTTACTAAAGTTATCTTCTTGCTTGTCTTCTTCTTGATTGATCTCTTCTGGAATCTTGTCTTTTGATTCTTGATTTGCGTTTTTGGGTTCTAGTCTTGCCTTCTGATACTCGCTTTCCAACTTGAACCATAGGTCTTTGGATGAAGTGTACTCTCATGCACTTTCTTTCACTGAGCTAGGAAGTTCATCCATGAGTAACTTCAAGGATGTGGTGTTGTCCTTATTTGCTTCCTTCTGTGTAGCTGATTTTCCTTTCTTGTTTGATGGAGTGGAAAGATTGATAACAATCTCCCAAACACCAAACCTCTTCAGATAAGCCTTCAATTTGCTCCTCCGACTGAAATAATATGTCATGTCAAGTATAGGCACATCATTGCTTGATGACTCTTGCTTTTCCTCCATTGTGTCTAAGGATCTCCTTCAAGCTTGATAGGCTTGTGACGAAGGTCGTCTCTGATACCAATTGTTAGACACACCAAGCACACAAAGAGGGGGGGGGGTGAATCTGTGTGTGCAATATTTATTACTTTTTCAATTTTAACAATCAACAACTAATTCATCAATGCATTATTCTACTATTTGCATAATCATTTCATAAACATCTATCAATTCATCATTTATAAATCATAAGCATTTGAATCATGAATTCATAACAAGAACCATAGCAGAAGAGAACACAACACCATATGTTTTTGTAATATTTTTGTATTTGTTTTGGAACAGCTACAACCGTGAGGTAAAATCAACACCTACTGATACAAATAGAACCTACTCTTCATCTAGGACCCTGCCTAGTTTTCTTAGACCCTGCTAAGAAGGGTTTGAGGTATCCTAACCTCAAAAGGAATACAATCTTTCTTTTACAATCACAGCTCATTGTCTTAACATACTCATCACACACACATATCACTGTCAAGTTCGCTCACTGCTACATCATCTTTATGTCCATGTCATCACTGTCATATTAAACATCACTACTACTATTCATCTACTGCTCATTAACAATGCTTGTCATAACATCAAGATCTGAACATGCCATCATCAAGGTCTGTAACATAGAGTGTACATCATCAACAAGATCAACTCATCTCATCATCATCATATAGTTTATCATCAAGTTGATTGATTTATCAACAAATTCTATCAAACATCAGTCTCTTGAACATGCCATCAAAGGATATGCATCACCATGGGGTTTGCATTATAGTTTACATCATAGTGTATGACATGACAAGACATAGGAGTTATATCATCACTATACAGTCAATATTGTTCACTCACTTCTGTACATACCACTTAGAACAAACCATTGTACATCACTTCACATATACCACTGTTACATCATTCTTGCACATCACAAATTTTTTTTGCATATTACTTTAAAAACTGTTCATCAAGCATCTTTTTGAGTACACAATTTCAGAGCATACATACCTTCATTGTAAACATTACACTATTGTGTATTGTATACAACACTATTTAGACTCCATAGTATGCATCATCATACGGTAGATATCATCACTTCTTTACTATTTACAACTGCTCACACCTCACTATATGTATGTATATCATCATAGGGTAGAAGTATATATGTCATACCTTGTGCATGTCAAAATTATGTAACTGCTACCTCATTTAGGGAATTCAAAACTCGGTCTGCAAAACATATCCACGTAGATTGTGTAGAGCCTGCTTATAGGGTTTACTTCATCATCAATATATCATGTCACCTCAAACCAATTTCAAACTTGGAGAACAGTTTCAGACATATTTATAATCAAACTCAAATTGTGCAACAAGACTCAGATCATGTAGACTATGGATGGTATGCTGGTGTATATTGTCCTATTGTTTATTTGTTGCCTTCATGCATTCATCATCTTATTTCCTCAGACATCATTGTATCTTAGCCCACTGCTTGTGTCACTGGATAGTACATGTAAAGACTCACACTTGGGGCTATGTATGTCTGCAGAAGGCATGTGTGAATACTTTTAATCTCAAACTATAGGCATCATTAGACTTGAAACCCCAATCTTCCTTGGTATCATTCTAGAAACTTCCATAGAAATATTCCATAAAAAATACTTTGTTCTCTCTACTAACAGAACTTTTGTTTTGACATAGGTGTAGCAAAAAACATCTATGATAGTGAAAGCATCAATTGTCTCCTACATGTAATTGGGCTCATCTTTTTGATCTAAGTAGTTCTGTTAGTACAAGCACCCAAGAAGAATCAAACCTTCAAACTATATATCCTGCTTAACTGTGCATACACCTCAGAAGAAACTTGGAATGTGCATCACCTCGGGCTTGAGGCAGTCATATCCATCATGCATTTCAGGTTGTCATCTAAGATGTCATATCAAACATTACTACAAGACATCAGTTTTACTAGGGTTGTCTTGAACCCTAAAAGATGTCACTGTGGAAGTCTCAAAATGTGGTTTGTGGCCTCTTCAACGGTTCACCAAAATCGAATGGTCATTTTAATTCAGGACATGAAGATAAGAAGAAATATTATTCACCATTTTCAGGACATAAATATAAGAACCAAAATTATCCACCATCTACTGCAATAAATTCAGATGGGACTGTTAGGGCATCTCTGCAATTTTGGGTTGTTTAGGCTGAGTAGAATAGGACTGTTTTTCTTTAAAAACTCCTGAGATGGTAAAGACCCCAACCAATACAACTAGGTCTACAAAATTTAGATTGTCAGAAGAAACCACTGTAAATTTTTGCTGCTACAAAAAAATTCGTGGTATTCCTCCTTCTACTACTGCCACTGAACCTCAGCAATAGTCTGCTGCTGTTATAAACATTTCTACTTTTTTATTTTCTTGTGGACTATTGCCACCCAAACTTCCTCAGTCACACAGTGAAAAACCTCAGAGCACTTCGAAATTTTTTCACATTTTCTATTTGCCAAATGAAATTTCGATGGGGTATTTATACTAGTTTTCCAAAATATTTTTGGAGCCGACATGTGTATAAAGAATTATTATTATTTTTTATTTTGATTTTAAACTTTTTTTTTTAATTTCTTTTAATGACTGTTGGGATAGAAGGGTCATCACCCAACCTTGCAACCAATAGTCCATGTTAGGATTTCCATGTTAAGATCATTTACTTTAGCCATGCCAAGGATTGTTCATGCAAATGTGATGGCTTCAAATATTGTGTGCAAGACCCAAATTCCCACAAGTGTTAGGATCATCATAACCACTTCACCATCATACTTCAAGAACTTCAAACGGTCTTCATCAACAAAAAACAAGAGGTATTCAAGTCTTCAAGGTACCATATGCAAGAGCAACATCATAGGCTCCATACAAAAGGCATCCTCACGATAGTCAAATGCGAGGTTAATATCCAAGAACCATCAAGAAACTATATGCAAGAGTATGGTCATACTATCATGCCATCTAACCACAAGGGAGACCATACATCCATACATCATCATCAATGTCCATCTAAAGCTCCAAATACTTCAAGGGCTTGAAGGACATCTTCAAGGGGGCTATTTCATCAAGGTCTTCATTACGTGCAAGCAGTGGGCTCCAAGGACATCAAATGACATATACTAGGTGTGTGTGGGATTCACGAAAAAATTGTGGGTCCAAGCACTTCTTCAATGGCTTCTTCATCAAGCAAGAGGCTTCATGGTCTTCTTTAACCACCTCAACCACACTAGGAGACCTCCAAGGGTAAAGATATAACCTGTGGGGTATATGGGCCTTCTTCTAGGGTACCATGACACCATTGGAGCATAAATGACCACATAATGGTCATTAATGCTTCTCTAAGACATTGATGGATTCTCCATCATTTACCAAGGCTTCATGACCATCTCCAAGGTCTCCAGTGTCTTCAGCAACGTGGTGGATTGAAGATCCAAGATTGTGGGTACAAGGACCTTGTCAACTGGGTACAAGGTGCTTGAAGGCACAAACCCACTCTGTAAGGGATGCAAGGAACTGCAAGTGGGACTTGGTGGAATCAATGACAACATATGGGGCCACTGCAAGTCCATGTTGGCATCAATGACCATTTCATCAACAGAATTTAATCATGACCGTCCATCCATTATAATCCTACGGTCTTAATTTGACCCGCGGGAAATATATCTTTCAACACCTTGTACATTTTCTTTACTATTTATACTATTTTGAGTTACTTCATCGTGTGGGATTCACTGTTTTTTTTACCAAAAATTATTTTTTCTTTCGTAGTCGATTTCAAGTTGCTTCTCTGTTGGTGAAAACCCACCAATAAATCCTCATCGACAAGGGTTCCCACTTTGTCTACAACCAACCAGTGCGATCTACCTGAGAACCGGCCCAAACGGGTTTGACCCTATCCCGCAACACCCATAGAGAGGATGAATTCTCACCCAAGATGTCAAGGAAGAGCTGTCAGAACCATGTTTCCAGCAGTAAGAACGAAGGATAGGGCATCAGCCACTTAACAACATAATCATCAGAGACTTTACAGATAGTTAATCATAATTGCAGCATTCATCACATATCTATTATCATAACTAAATATCATTAACAAATCGCATCATTCACTTATTTATCACAGTAGTTTCATTCATTCATACAACAGATTTAGTAAAAATCCATTATTGCCATCATAGCACATAAAGACAAGAAATAAATAAGAGATAAGAGAAATTTAGGGAAACATCCGTCATATCATATTAATTCTGTGCAATAGATCCACATCATACAGTACCTGTCCATAGTAGGAGACTGATCATGAACCAACATTCAAGAGCTAGTCGATACAAACAAAACCAAAACTGCTCAAGAACAAAATGAAGCGACAAGATCACAACTAGATCACAAAAATGGATTGATCGATTGATTTTTTACCTCAATGACCTCTATGATACCCCCTTTTACAATTTCATTTCTAAATCTATATATAGGCTTGTGTATTTACATCCAAGGGCCACTTATAACTAACTGCTAACAAACCAGTTACTTATCCCAGCAAAATGTGGTCAAATGATACCAGATTCTATAAGAAATTCCAAAAACGGTTATTCTTCCACATTTTGTGTTGATTTGTTCTTTCCTGGTGTCACATGAGCTTGCGCAGCCTCCATGGTGCTATGAAACTCACTTACCTAAAACCCCTGCCAATAGGCCCCCAACAGAGTCTTGTGGCTCATCCTCAAGCCACGTCAGGTAGACAAGGTGTACTTCATTGTCTTGGTCTTAAAGTCCTCGAACTGCTATGATATTTCTCAAACTTGGAGCTGCACTTGTTTAGCTATGTATCGACAATTTAGTAAGCCTTTCTTCAGTGGGTACACTACCTCGGCCTTGCTATCCACCATCTTCCTGCCTTCTTTTTCCACCTGCAATGCAGTGACTACTTTGACAGTCAACTTCCCATCAATGTTCTAGAATTCATCTAGCTGGGTGCTGCACTTGCACTGACGTTATTGGGATTTGGCGATTCTCTGCTATAGGTCCTTCAACTCTTCAGAGCATGTGATCTGAACTAGGAGAGGCATTGTTTTTAGGAACATCTTTAGGGTCATCAACTGAGCTTCGACTTCCCATGCTTCATTAGTTAATTGGTCCTTTTGGTCATCTTGGATGACACTTTTCCAAAATTGTTTCATTTCCTCAGTAATCATCTTTGCTTCCTGCTCCATAGCTTCAAACTAGGCCGCAATCTCTTCGATAGTATTTTTCCACTCGACAATCTGCTCAGGTGGTGTCTTGGGGTAAACAAGGGAATTCCGCAGATTGTTGGTCATCTGTAGCTGGTCAATAACTTCCCCAAGTCGCTTTTCCTTGGAAACTACAATGAGTTCCATCGTGATTTCATAGATATGTTGACAAGCCTCTTCAACAACTTTCTCAACCACCCTACAACTAGCATAGACCTATGCTCTCTCGACAACGAGGAGGCCTTGCTCCTTCTTGAACTTAGTGATTTCTTCGGCAGCTTTTCGCTGCAGCTCTTCCTGTGCTTACTTCAATGTGGTGATATCTTGTGAATTTTTTCCACAAGTTTTCTTTAACCTTCTGTAGCACATCAGCTTCTTCATGTAGCTTCTTAGCCATGTCGTGCAAATAGATGTACCCATTGCTAAGATCCTTCTACTTGTCAGCCAACTCTTGGCCGGCACCCTACTGCAGTTACACTAGAACCTGGGTAGGTAGCTTTTTGAGATAAAAATAAATGATCGGTAATGACTGTAAAAATGAGTTCACTTCTATACTGTCTGCGTCGATTGCATTCCGGGGAACTTGAACGTTCCTATCCTGTGGCTTGGTGCTAATCATTGGGAATTCCTGCATCACACCCCTCTCTGGTGTCATTTTTGAAATAAAATCATAAATATAATCTAACTTATCTCTTACCACAACGAACCCTTGTTGGTTGGACTGATGCATGGCTTACACCGCGACATCGGATGAGTCCATCACGGCCTTGATGAGCCGCTGCAGTTTGCTCTCCATCATAGAGCGGGAGCTACTTCCCGCATTGAATTCCATGTGCCTTTTGGTTCGCGCCTCCTCCAATATGCATTGTGCTTCTGCATCAGAGTTGTAAATACTTTTCCCTTCCCAGATAGGCTCGTCAGGGGAATCTACTAGTGGCCCCATTGATATCTCCTCTGCGCTCACAGGTTCATGCCATTAAGTCGACCACTCTTGAATGACAACATCCAATTCTTTATCTGTGATTTTGTAGGCCATAGGAATCCATTGAGTGTCAGGGTCTCATTACTCCTGGATATAAATGGAATGAGGCCTGATGTCAAACCAAAGGATCCTATTATATTTGGATGTGGTGACATTAGATACCAAGGAAACCTTAATGACTATGGCCTACAGAGCTTCCCAATAGACCCAAAAATTGATCGCACAGTCCATCTATCGACTGGCCTCCATGACATACAATAATTCTTGATACTGTATGCCTTTGCACACCTTAACAACACCGACTGACATCGGCTGGTAGTCCTCTATCTCCATCCATGTGACTAATGCAATGAATAAAAAACCAACTATACGGAAAAGGTCATTACCCAACCTAAGTGATGACAACATTTTCTAGCAACTGGTTTAACAGAAATAGGTGACCAGTTCATTTGTATGCCCTCGGTGTTTTTTTGTGCACACACAACCACGCCTAAATTGCATTGGACACATCGATTGTTCTTGATGATCTTGCTGGCCAAATGTGCGCTCCAATATGTACTGATCACTTAGTAATAGTGTCGATGCAATAGACATGGCCATCGTGCTGCAAACCAAATCTCTCCTTTAACTCTTGGGAAATATTTTTGTTATTGTCCCGCCCTATGAAATACTGTGATGGATCTTACTCGGCCTTTGGTAATCTCGTAATTTTTAAAATTAGATCGACTGTGATCGAAATAGGGTTGTTCAACCATAGCATCCCATCATCGAAGCATGCCAATAGTTGTTTGACACATGCATGTGATTCATTCAATCTCCCAAAATGAGGCATGTTAATAAGCCCCAACAACCCAGACTTGTCCAATCCATGCGCCCATGGGCGAAGAATCCATATGTTAGGCACATCGGGCACCATAGGTACTGACTTATAAGGTTCATCTGCTACATCCTTTAGCAGCAACAAGTCATGGTATTCATACTTCATCTTGACTAAGGCAGGTATGATGTCCACTGAGCAAGTCATCCCTTCTAGTAGTGACGGCCACTTTGGCAGATACTTCTGGTTCTTGTTGAGCTTCTTTGGATTCTCCCAAGGTTGTGTTGGAGCAACATATCCAAGGATATCATTGATAGAGACACCCCTGGGAACCATAGACTCGATAGCTCTAGAGCTTGATGGTTCGGTATGTGTAGTTCCCTCCCATTGTGCCCTAGAAGAAGTGCATGTATGTCTCTGTGGCAGTGGTGTGGAACTAGGCTTCTGGGCCTTTGGCTTCCCTCTAGGGATTGAAGAGGATACGATTAGCATGCTCATGACTTCATCTTTGATTGCTGTAAGCTGAATGGGGGATACCTACTCGCTCGAAATATCGACTATGTCGAGAGTGCTCAGCATGCCGCACTCTGTAAACCTCAATATGCGAACGAATACACATCAATTTCACTCCTTTCCTATCACTTGAAATTCTACTACTGCACTGATCTCAACAATTCACTCAATTCAACTATACAATGCCTTGCACCTGAATCTCGTGCCTTCTTATAGCCAATTACTGATCCAATCTCATCATTGCCAAATCTACCATGTCCATCATTACAAAATCCAACATTATTGACCCCAAATCTACTAGCAATCCCATCTCACTAATGGTCAAATTGGTCATAAATGCACGTTGCTTCACCAAGCGCTGCTAGATAACTGCTTTAACTATCTGTATTTATTGCTGATTTGACCAACTCATAGCCATGCGGCTATCGTAGGTGGTCTCCCTCACAACACTATTGATTTTTATCCTTGTGCAGTCTCTTCCCCTATGCTCACCTTACCGCTATCTACCTAGTCTACTGATATTTTTTTTCTCTTGCGCAGCACCTCAAGAAATGAGTGGATCGGGCCCCTTCTTATAGAGCTTCAAGCAACTGCTATTCACAAGTTTTGGCAGCATCGTACCATCTAATTGTTGTATTTGAACTGCACCCCTAGAAGTAATTGAATGAACAAAATACGGGCCTAACCACTACATATGTGACTTACCTGGATGCTTCATGAACTTACTATTGTATAACAACACAAATATCCCTGTCTAAATTTCTTATTCTTAATGTGGTGATCATGCCACACCTTTTGGCGATCCTTTTCAATGCATTGGTGGAAACCTATGATAAAATGGTCCTTTTCAAGATGGTTCAAATGTGCGATGCACTCCTCCAGTTCTTCCACATTATCCATGCTAGTCGAGGTAGCAATACATAGACTAGGAACAATGTATTTCATAGGCATGACTGCCTATTGCCCATATACCAATTTAAACGGTGTCTATTTTATCAGCCTTTTACAAGTGGTGCGAAATGCCCAGAGTACCGTTGGAATTTTCAAATCCCAGTTGTCGCGATTAGCATTATATACCTTTGTAAGCATGGTTTCCAATATTTTGTTGAAGGCCTCGACAGCCCCATTCGCTCGCAGATGCTCTGGTGTGCTTTTCTTATACTGCACCTACAACTCCTTGGTTAGTGATCTCATTGTTCAATTAATAAAGTGACTTCCCTGGTCACTCATCAATATCTCGGGACATCCAAACTGTGTCATAATATTCTTGAATATGAACTTTGATGTCGTCATAGCAGTGTAGTCCACAATTGGAGAGGCCTCTACCCACCTTGTCAGACAATCAGTTGCCGTAATGCTGTACCGCGGACTAGTCCTCTTTCCTGGTGGATTAATTGGACCTAGAAAGTCTGTAGCCCATTTGTCAAAAGGTTGTAGAGTTGCATGTGGAACAAGCGATATCTCATCCCATCGTGATGGTTTTTCAACTCACTGACAGACATCGAATCTCTACGCATAATCTCCCACACCATATCCCAATGCACAATAGCTTATGCATGGTAGTCCTTCCTCCATAGTGTCCTCCCATGATTCTTGTATGTGCTTCTACAAGAATAGGTCCTTTCTCATGTGGTAAGATGCACCATCGCAAGATTTCATCTAGTCCAAGTTTGTATAATTGCCCAGCAATCAGCTAGAAATCCAAATCCTTCGCTACCAATTGCTTCTTCTGACTGGTCAACAGGTCCTTTGGGGTAACTCTAGTTTCCAAGAACCGAATGATTCAAGCATAATGGTCCTCTATAATTTCTACTTAGGATAGTTGTGCATCAGGAAATCCATCATCAATATTGGTAGGTTCTTCTCTTGTCTCAATGCGGGATATATGATCAGGGACAACATTCAACTTTCCTAGCTTCACAATTATCTCAAAGTCAAATTCTTGAAAAAGTAGCATCCATCGACAGATGTTCCCCCCAAAGATAGGCCTGTTGACTAGATATTGCAAAGCAGAATGGTCCGTGAACATTTTGAAGTGACCGCCCAACAAATAGTTCCTAAACTTTTGTAGTGCATAAACCATGGCCAAGCCTTCTATCTTAGTGGTTGTGTAATTCCTTTCAACAAAAGACAAATTCCTATTGGAAAATGCGATCGAATGGTCCTGGTCGCCCTCGCCTAGTTGCGTAAGTACTACCCCCAGCGCGACAGAAGAGGCGTCAACATGGACATGGAACTCCTTGTTCCAATCGAGGAATACAAGTATAGGCACCAATGCCATCTTGGTCTTCAGTGTGACAAATATTCCTTAACACTCTTAATTCCACTCAAATGCAACATCCTTCTTTAAAAGCTTCTCCATAGGGGAAGTAATTGCACCGTATCCTTTGATGAACTTGCGATAGCACCTCGTGTGTCCCAGCGTCGCGCAAAGCATCTTCACATTTGTCAGTGGTAGCAGAATAAGGATAATCATGATATTCATATGATCAACCAATAGACGTAGCTTGCACACTATGTGCCCTAACAACATCCCTAATGGCACACAAAAAATGCACTTCTTTGAATTCAATGCAATTTGATGCTGTCGACACTGTTCCAGCATCAATCCCAGGTTTTCTAAATGATCCTTAAATAGACCATAAACTATCCAATCATCCATGTATACCTATAAGAACTTCTGAATGAAACCTTTGAACGCAATGACATCCACCCGAGAAAATATCGTTGGTTCATTCTTCAATCCAAAGGGCATGATTGTATATTGAAAACAACCCCATTTAGTGACAAATGTGGTCTTATGTCGATCTTCCTTTGCGATTCGGATCTGGAGATACCCCAAAAATACATCCATGAAGGAGTACATCTATTGACCTCCCATTAGAGGAAATTTGAGGTCTAAACGAGACTCCTAAGGAAAATAATAAAATAATAGTTATTAATTTTGGAGGAAGAATGAAAAAAACTACTTTTTGGGTTCATATTTTCGACATATATCCCTGTGTTTTTACTCAAATTTCAAGCGGGAGATCTTTTTGGATGTGGAATTCAATTCCACATCCAACGAGTACCCACACAACATACTTTTGACAGACCCCACTACCCCAAAAAAACAAGCTCTCCCACTCAGAATTTGAGTAAAAACACAAGGAGATATGTTGAAAATACGAACAAACATTAGAGGAAATTTCAATTTAAAATGGGCCTTCCAAAACTAAGACAAATTCCATGTCATCATGTATTGGCCAATAAAAATGCTTTAAAATTCAAAAAGGGAGAACCTCTTAAACAATTTTTTAATATAAATTTGGGGATAGGTATCATAAAAAAAACTACTTTTTTTGTTCGTATTTTCAACATATCTCCCTATTTTTTTACTCAAATTTCAAATAGGAGATCTCGTTGGATGCGGAGTTAAATTCTGAATACAACATGTACCCACTCATAATACTTTTGATGGGTCTCGCTACTCCAAAACAAGAAATACCTGGAAAAAATGTGATGATGACATCATCATCATGTTTTTCCAGGTATTTCTTGTTTTTGGGGTAGAGGGTCCCATCAAAAGTATGATGAGTGGGTACTCGTTGGATGTGGAATTTAATTCTGCATCCAACGAGCTCTCCCGATCGAAATTTGAGTAAAAGCATAGGGAGATATGTCAANTTATTTTCTTCCTCCAAAATTAATAAATATTATTTTATTATTTTAACTATTATTTTATTAATTTTCCTTAGGAGGCCCATTTTGAGTTGAAATTTCCTCCAATGAAAAGTAGTTTTCTTTTATGAAAAATATGTCAATTCAACCATTATGGTTGACTCATTTTATCGAAATTCTATTGGTTCTTGAATTCCAACTCACAAAATTTATTGTTGGCGCATTTTCTTATAAGGCCCTTTTTAGACCCCAAATTTCCTCTAATGTACCCCTTTAAGGACCGCATCTGTAAAGGGAGTTTGAAAAGGATCATGTAGGTAGGCATCGTTCATCTTTCTTAGCTCAACACAAATGCAAACCTCTCTAGTCTTTTTGTCCTGAACCATCATAGGGATTATCAATTCTGATTCTTCGACATGATTGATGATTCCAGCATCCGACATCTGGTCTAGCTCAGCCTTGACACATTCTTTGTATCATGGGTTCAATCGATACGGCCTCTTTCACACAGGTTTTGCATCTGCTTTCAACGGGATTTTCATCTCCTTTAGATCCCCAAACATTCCTTTCATTTCTGAGAACCGTATCTGAAAGAGATTCTGAAACTCATGCAGCAGATCTATGATCTTTGCCATTGTTTCATTGTCCCAACAGTCCCCAATATTAGCAAACTTTGGGTTCTCTTTCGTCCCAATGTTAACCTTCATGATCTTCAATGGTTGACTCATGGGGTCATTTGGTATATCTGTTGCTGCAACATCATGACTGCCTTTTGATTCTGGAATATTGCCATTCCTTAGTTCATCATCATTTCTAGGTTCACCAGATAGATTGTAACATGTCATCATAGAATGCATATGACACTGTGCATGCGAATCTATAGGGTATGCAACTCGGACAACCTTTAATACTACATCTCAGATAAGTTGGAGTGCATTGTGAACCTTAGGGTTAGAATCCTGGAAACTAAAAGTCTTTTCAAAGAAAACTAACAGCTCCTCCCAGGTAGTTATGGTTCTACGCAGTTCTGCCACTACATACCAGGAATTATACATATCATCCAAAGTATGAACAAAAGCATGGACCCACTCATCCTTGTGTCACGACGCTCACAAGGCCTGACATTCCATCAAATGACCGGTGGGGTAATTTTTCCCATCATATATCCCAGCATGATAGATCTATGAATCACCCAAGCACGCCATCATCAATCATCAACAATGTTCCCATTCATGGATTGTCTTCTTCTGAGTCACCCACCAACGTGTTGGGGTGGCGTTCATTGCTTCTTTCAGTGCCAACAACCTTTATGGTTCAAACACTTTTTCTTCAAATTCTTTAAGGAATCCAGACAACTCTAGAAACCCCTCATAGGTTGGAAACTCGATAATATCAACCGCAACGCGACGTAGGGATTGCATGAGTAGTCCACACTTTCTAAAAGACACTTCATGCATATGATTTTGCCAATTTTCTAAAGCATCATCAGAATCAGAGGACACACAACTAGTGCTGTGCCATCTGAGTTTTCCATCAACGGCAGGGTTGATATAGTCTTCAGAAATATTGTAGGTGTGATCCCAGCCTCTACCCACTTCATCCTTGACAGGTTCAATATATCGACGTCCTTCATGAGGGTCCATGGGAGTAATGACTCTAATATCTTGGTTTTCAAATGTCATAAACCGCTTCTTGAAAATGATAATTTCCATGCTATAATTGGCCCATCCAATCCCCAACAACATGGGATAGGAGCCTCCATCATCAACTACTTCAATAACATCAAAATTGCCATATGTCTTCATACCTTCGACATCAATGACCAGGTTGGAGACACGACCAATAGGTTGAACTTTGGCCTGATTTACTAGTCACAGTTACACAAGGGACCACCCCTATGTTGTTTTTCCCATCAGCAGCCAAGTCTGCTTGGTCAATATATTCACATCTGACCAGAGATCTAGAATAACTGAATCGACTTCATAGTCCCCGATCTGGATGTTCATTCTCATCTCCTTTCCTGTCTTTTTCTTTTGGAGGGAATTTACTACAGAATCCTTCAGCACCTTATTCTGATTGTATAACTATTGCTCAATCTCGACAAGAGCCTCAGGATCTACGGCTAGCAATAGACAACTCTCAAAAAACTGTTGCAAGGTACCATGCTATCGCGATGGTCTTGCCTCTACAGAAGGATCAAAAGCATATGGCATTTCAACAATAGGTGACTTACTCGTATTTGTCTCGATTTTGTGCTTGGCCTTAAAGAATGTATCTTTATTTGTCGCAATATCAAATGCTTCCTTTTACTTCCTAGAAAACCAAACTTGTTGACAGGGTCCATCTTCTCCAGTCATCGCACCTGCATGAGTGATAGTAGCAGCATCGACAGCCTGGGTTCTGGGTTCTGCTAGAATCATTGCAACCATTGGTACTTGATTATGGGTCTGATCTTGGTTTAGGGGTAGGTTTTGATTCGTCGATGGGTTCATAGGATGATTTTTATTTTGTAGCGGGATCTGAGTCTGATTCTGCAACACCTGTTGTTTCTGCACTTGGTTTTGGTTTTGGAACTGGTTCTGCAACTAAGGGATGTTTCTAGCCTGCCATTTTGCAATAAACGGAGGGAATTTTTCAACATTATGCTCACTTGTTGTGCAGTATGTACACTATGCATGAGGACTCTCCCTTTAGTAGTGCCCAAATACTTTGTAGGTGTAACAGTGGATTGATTCTTGACCTCATCCTCCCCCTCGTCCCAAGATGCCTCCTCATCCTCTAAATCCTCCTCATTATCCTCTTTACCACTGGTACTGTGATTGAGCTGCTTGCTGATATTATGGTTGGGTTAGCTGCTGCATGGGATTTGCTTGTTGCTGAACATAGTGCACTACTTGAACATACTGTAGTTGAGGCTGAGTGATTGGTAATTGATTGTATTGGAGTTGTGGTGCAAACTGTGGTTGTGCCACAAATTGTGGTTGTGGTGTGAACTATGACTGCCACTGCGACGGAATAAACTGCATTAGTGGACGTGGGCTATACTACACCTGGGATGTTGGTTGCACCACTTGTGGCTGATTTTGCGACTGCTGGATCATGAGGGGATCCTCGCCCTTCACAAACTATGAATCATATGTTTTCTCTTGAAACAAGTCATAAGCTCCATAGTCTTTATCCTTGTGCCCCACTGAGCGAAAAAAGGTTCAATACAAACTTTCTACCTTCGTAACCATCTTCTACATGTAGCTATAGTTTTCTTATCGATTCCCATATACATGAAATATGTGACACCATGGCACACTAATGCAAATCAAAGTGTTCGGTTCTCCTAAGAGAAAATAATTTTAGAAAGTTGGGCTGGTGTCCTTGGTGTGTCCATCCACATGACACTGTGTGCACCAAAGGTCATCATGTTCTTCTTTTTCCTTCTTGATATCTTGCAGATGGACTGTCAAATTTTCTAGTTGTTCCTGAATCTGGTTCATGTCAACTGCAGTCTCCCCAATAGGTGAATATTCTAACTTCATCGCAATATTTAGAGCCTCGCTCTATGTCGCGATATTTTGCTGCATTAATGGCTATAGGATGTGTGATACCAGCACAACGATGAACCACTACTTATGCTAAACATCGCTTATTTTGAAGCTAACTAGGGCCATCAACGTCTTAAACCATTGATCAAAATCCCAAATAGTTTCATCTAGGAACTGCTTGATCTTGTTGAGTTCTGTAATATATTGGGCCTCATATTTCGATTTCTTAAAATCCTCAAATATCCCTTCACGGATGTGCTTCAATGTTTTTTCATGGTTTCTTGAGAAGCCTGCATGAATCTCATGTACCAATCAAGTGCACGACCCCTGAGAGTAGTATCCAGCTTGCTTTTCTTGATATCATCATCCACAATATGTCATGCAGTCTAAACTGCTTCAGATAAGAGCCAGTACTACTATGGGTCATCAGTCTATTTCCATGGAATATTGGTAACTTCATCTCTTCTCCCACCATTCTCAGCCTTCTTCCTCCAAATGGTTGAACCAATATTCTCTGATTTAGCAAAATCTTGCAGCTTTAGGTTGAGCCAATATTCTATATATGGTTTAGTTGGATGCCACAACATATCCTCCCTTCCGTTGCAACGAGATCCCAGCAACGAAACCATTTGTTGGAGAAAACCAAGTATCTTAACCAACTAGACTACAATGGAACCATTTATTGACGAAAACTTACCAACAAATCCTTGTTGATAGGGGTTCTCACTCTATTGATGCCCAACCAGTGTGATCTCCCTAAGCACCATCCCAAATGGGTTTGACCATTTTTGGCAACACCCGCAGAGCAGATGAAGTCTCACCTGAGATGTCAAGGGAGAGTTGTCGGAACCAAGTTTTCGGAAGTAAGAAGGAAGGATAGGGCATCAACGAATTAAAAACATAATCATCAGATACTTTAGAGATAGTTAATTAGAATCACAACATTCATCACATATCTATTAGCATAACTACATATCATATCGTATCCTTCACTTATCTATCACAGTAGTTTCATTCATTCATACAACAAATTCAATAAACATCCATCATTTCCATCGTAACACATATATACAAGAAATAAATAAGAGAGAAGATCAATTTAGGGTAATAGCCATCATATCATATTACTTCTGCAAAATATATCCACATCATACAGTACTTCTCTAGAGCAGGAGACTAATCGCAACCCAAGATTCAAGAGCTGGTCGACACAGACAGAGCCGAAACCGCTTAAGAACAAAATGAAGTGATAAGATCACAATCAGATCACAAAAATGGATTCATCAATTGATATTTTACCTCAATTATTTCTATGATATGCCCTTTTACAATGGAAATTCTAACTCTATATATAGGCTTGTTCCTTTACATCCAAGGGCCACTTCTAACTAAATTCTAACAAACTAGTGACCTATATCCAGAAAATGTGGTCAAACGGTACCAAATTGCATAAGAAATTCCAAAAGTGGTTAATATTCTACCTATCGAGCTGATTTGGTCTTGCACGATGATGCATGATCTAGTGCAGCCTCTACGGTGCTATGCAAGTCACTTACCCAAAAACCCCTGCCAACATTCTCTTATCCATTTCTTTGTTTAGATTTGCTTACTATAGCATTGTTTGAAATTGTTTTAATTCCTGGTCTATAGTTTCTGTAATGGTTTGAACTACTCGTTGTAAGAACCTTCAAGAACACATGCTGACCAAAGAATCAAACTTTGGTATTTTCTCTGACAATAGTGGCAGGATCTCTGAAACTTATCAGATTGACTGGTCCCAAGTATACTCTATTTTTTATAACGATGACCTCCCCGACATCCCGAACGACCAAATAGCTTACGAAAGAATTAGGGATTCTGGACTCCATGACTTTGTTGCTTGACATGCAATTTTTCCTTATAACGACACGGTCAAATGGATCATGGAACATGCAAACCACACTGACCATTCCTTCAACGATACTGCAGGGGAACAACTTGCTACCTTTTTCCCTGATTTCTTTATCAGAGCATATGGTCTTAAACTAGTTAGGTAAACCCTTGACACAAACTTTGTCTGATCCTCTAAGACCAGGTTCAATCTCATTGAAATGTTAAATTCATGGATGAGTGAACCCAATAAGTTTTCTCAGAGGAAAGATTACCTTTATCCTATCGCTTGGTTTAAAAAACCCTATTCCTTACTAGAAGCTATGCTATGCAGGTTATATGGTCTTCCCAATTGCTCTATTTTTAAATTTGAACGGGATCCAGTGGCCCATCATGTCCTAACCCATGGGGCTTTATCTTATCCATAGATCTTAGAAAAACAATCCAGAGTTATCAAAATGCCACTGCCTGAAAGAAACCTAATTTATTTTTGTCATCCTTCGTCATCAATGTATTCTACACCTATTTTCAATATCCTAATTCAGGATTGAATTGGGCTTCACCATCCGCATCGATACATACCTATTTACTATTCAGAGTTGTGGGATACCAATTATGTAACTAGGTTCTATGAAATTTTTGAAAACTTCCTTGGCCGCATTCATTTTCTAATCTTTTAAAAGGAAGCTCCTTCCTTCTCAAGCGAAGCCAAAACCCTTATTTCTACAATGGGTGACTGGTATTTTGGTGAGTCCTTTGCATATTTCATTGTTTGGGGGGGAAATACTATCCACATGTTGCCAAGGGTTGTCCCTGACAGGTTGGTCATTGAATAAATATCTTTCTAGACTATGACTGAAGGATTTTATAAGAAGCTTGTTGGACCCAAAAGAAGAGTTTGGCCTAAGTTCCCTCAGAATCTTGGATCTTTAAGCATACCAACTTCAACCAGGGATACAAAGCTAAGTGATCATATGCCTTCTCTAAATCTTGGTTTTGCTAGAAAGAGACAACATGATCCCAAGGAGTTTCTTAATGCTCACCTCAGGAAGAACCATTTCAAAGGTGGCTACACTCATGAAGAAATCTCGGATGACTTCATCTACAAAGGAGTAGATACCTTTTATGAAGTCTTGTCTAGGGCCAAAAGAAAAGAGAGTCAAAGTCAAATCCTACAGTATCAAAAAGAACTCAAAGACAGGATTCAAAATTATAGGGCAATGGAATTAGACATTCAAGAAAATATGACAAAAGACAGGGAAGAAAAGGAAGATCAAGTAATCAAAGCTTCATCAGTGACAACTAGCTTAGATAGGGATAAAGGAAAAGGTCTTGTAAGAGGTATTCCATAGGAAACTGTTTCTTAGCAATTCAAATCCTTGATACATAATTCCCAGCAGTTTAAACAAAAGCTGTAAAAGATGACTTCTTTGCTAGACACTCAAGAAGTTGCAACTAATCCTCCTATTGATAATGTTCAGGTAACTACTGTAGTCACCCAAACAACTGATGATCAGGTGATGGCTGAGATTAAGCCACTACAAATATTAAAGGTTTAGGTTCCTTCTTCTTCATCTCATATCATAGACTTAAGCAAGTCTGATAAAGAAGAAGAAGAAGTTTCTCCTGTTTCTGTCACTAAAGAGGTAGGTGACCATTTGCAAGATTTTTTAGAGATGTTCAATAGTAAATCTAAGAATAATTCCATTCGAGTTCTTGAAATCCCATGACCCCCTTCTGTACCTGAATATTCAACTGTAGCGTTACTCCTATGATCTATCCAAACACAATCCACTCTGCCTGCTAGAGTACCTCTACCACCATAATTGTCTCAACTTTATCACACTGTGACTACCACAACTGACCCTATCTCCTCTCGTCCATTACAAACCCCCATGCTTCAATATAATACTAAAGAGTGACAATTGTTTAAGATTCCACTGCACATACCTTCATTCTCTTTATTATCAACATATTCTTTTGATAAGGTTTTGGTCCATTCATCATCACTCCCATATATTGTTATTCCTATTTCTTCCTCTGATACTTCTACTACTCAAACTATCTCTTCAACTTCTGAAGAAATTGTTTCCCCAAACACTTATTTTCCTTCGCCTACTTCCCATATTACTGTGCCTATGCCTCCCGCTACTGTAAATCAGACATCTACTTTGGTTTCCATAGTAGTTGGGACTTATTCAACTACTGAGTCGACATAAGAGTTTAATGAGGATATAGTAATCTCTCTTGGAGACTACTACTACAACAAATCTGATAAGGTAGTAGTTAAGAAGGGGAAAAAGAGAAGCAGGGAGCAAAGTGGTATGTATGCATCTATCACAAACCAGATAGTAGGACTCAACAGTATGGTGATCCACAAGTGGATGTTGTTGATACTGATGTTGCATTGGGAGCATTCACAGGTGCAAATATCCATGCTGTGAACACAGTGAACAAAGAAATTGATACAAGAAAAGAAGAAATAATCAAACTAAAGGAAGAGCTAGAGCAACTCAAAATGAGCATGAAGCTCATGTTTCTAATATTATGAAAACATCTGAAGACAATTATAATGAGCTGCAGGTCAAAAGTGCTTCTCTTCAGCTTGAACTAGAAGGTGAGAAGACTGCAAATGTTGTTTTTTTACATAAGATAGATTTACTTGATAAGCAATGAGAAGATGCAACTCCAATTGTAGCTTCATCTTCATTCTCTAGGTTTTCACAAAAATAATTTAAAGAAATGGCTATCAAGACAAATCGGGAGCATCATGAGTTAATCAAGAAATTGTTTCAAACTCTTCATAATATTTTGAAACTCATATTGCTTTTGGTAAGATGTATGTTTCCCTTGAGGATCAAGTAGAAAAGAGAGAACAATATTCCAAGGCTTATGATGATGTTGTGGATTGGAAAATATACATGAGAGAAAAGCTAGAAAACATCACCATCCTGAGCAGTTTTAAATTGAAGAAGGTCAAAACTATATTGCATGATTGGGAAGATCTGAACGAGACAATTGATGAGGCTATTAAGAAAGCACATGCTGTTTGTGGAAGGAGGTGGTATGTTGTTGATAGTTTAATGGAGATTTTGTGTTTTCCTCTGATGGGTCTCATCGAGAATGCATGCCCTCCTAAACTAATGATTGAACAGGTTGAGCAAATACAAGATGAGGCAAAGGAGAATATCCAGGGACTTGATCATATCAGCATTGAAGATGTGGACAAGTTAATCAAACAACCT
The DNA here is from genome assembly GCA_001517045.1 of Pseudotsuga menziesii. Taxonomy (NCBI): domain Eukaryota; kingdom Viridiplantae; phylum Streptophyta; class Pinopsida; order Pinales; family Pinaceae; genus Pseudotsuga; species Pseudotsuga menziesii. The sequence continues at coordinate 54,602 of LPNX010983349.1, read as the reverse complement.
CTTTCTATTTAAGGGAAGATCCATATTTACATCTGTATCTAGCACAAGTTATCAAAAAATGAAATGGAGAATCACAAATGTGATGCTCAACTTGGGCTCGAATGAGCTAACTATCCCAACATAGAAGAATGGTTGAATATTTGGAAAATATGGAGATATTTTCTCGGTTATTAGCTTTATTTGGGTCTTTTCGATCCCATTTTGATGGAGATCTATTGTTTGTAAAAATTATTTAAGAGGTGGACTTCATATGTAATAGGGACTTTTGGAAAAAGGAAAATTGGGACAAGATAGTAGACATACCTCTGTTACTTGAGGTTTATGTAATTTATTGCAAAAATCTATTTAATACAGTAAATTATATTCATTCACATATCTTGTTGTTCATTCATTAAGTTTCTTTAATGAATCATGATTTTTTCTGTTTTAGATGGATTAATATTGTTGTTTGTACTTTTCAATGGATGAGTGCATTTAGTCACAACTTTGATTTCTCTCTATTAGTGATTCATGTAGTGATAAAGTTTTAAATATTTTATTTTGTTAAATTCTTTATCTAATTCTGCAAATTATTATGCGGTGATATCAGGTAACAAATGTGTTGATTTTTCAATTAACATATGTGTATGCAGGTTAACCTTGAATGAAGTTAATTTTAAATTGTTGTCAGTTAATTTTGATTAATTTATTGTGAGTTAAAGGAAAATTAAATGATCTTATTTATGTTTCCATTAATTTGGTTAAATGCTTTCCTGTCTTACATCTCAGGTTGACTTGTAAATCAAAACACATACCTTTTAGAATAGGAGAGACTTAGGATAAATTTCATCTTTTAGTTAAATTATTTTTTCTTTTACAACCCAAAACATTTTTTTGTTTTTCTTGATTGGAAGACAGACCCCTTGGGATCAAACTTTCATAAGTGCGAGCACAGTCCAGTAAGATCCGTGGGATATTACTACATCAAACAGGATGGGGATAGGAATGTCCTTGCGAAGGACCTTTCAAATCCCTTTAGTCTAGGTCTCTCCCCTCTGTTACAAGCCTTGAAACCCAATCGAGCAACATACCCAACCGAGGCTTCAATAGTTCCCTAAAATGAACTGAATCTAAGAAAATATTTGCCCCGTGCCTTAATGTCTGAACACCAAAATAATAGTAACATGTCAAGGGGCTAAACGAGAGGGTATTACTAGTTTGCAGTTCCTGTGGCATAGCTCATGAATCCAAAGGTATGTCCATCTATATATAGATCTCTCCTTAACCCAAAGATGTCCTCCTATGAGTAAAAGATGGCATTTCACATGCATCGTCAATGGAATCATGAGAATAATCCATTATCTCATTTTCCTTGTCCATTCATTAATATACACAATCACATAGAAACATTGACAACAAATTTTAGGCTTCTTGAGTGGGCCTAATGTGAATAGTATCTGTTTCCTCCTAGGTGGTCATAAGTTGGATTCTAGTGGGGGTTAGGGCATGCACAGTTCCATATATTAAGGAATCCTTAGATTTCCCTTTGACGAGACTTTTAACCCCAAACTCTACTCCATCTAACATAAAAACCTCTTCCTTTGTAATACAGGTTTTGAATGTTGTCAACTTTGGTGTTGAATTCTTTATATTCACATGTAAAGCAAATATCATGACAATGTGATTTTACCTCTACAATCCTATTCATAATAAGTTTTAGGTCATAATTTCTAATATGATGATTATCGTGGACCCACTCTATCACAATATTTAATTCACCTAAAACATGTACATGGTTAATCCTTTATCATGTGTTGTCTTCAAAAGTATCCATAGAGTGTATATTTATATACCTTGTTGTCGGTCCCATTCGCATCAACATGTCATAGACAAAACTAATGTGAGGTATCAATAAAAATTATCACTCCAACCCCACAAAACTTTGGTACCCCCTAACATGCCCCATTAAAAACTTATTAGGGATTCTCTTTGTCTATGCTTAGAATTTGTAGAATCTTTGGGTTTTTTGTCTTTAGTGGCTTATTATTTCCTTCATAAGTGATTTTTAATCTTGTGCTATACTTGCAAAGTTGTCATATTCAGATCTTGAAATATCATAATATTCCTAGACATATATATCCCATAAATAACTTTGTTTGCAATTTATTCCAGTATACTTTCTTCTAAATTTACATTTTCCCATCTCACCTTAATGCCCAAAGATTTGGTAACCTCTTTTTAAACAATACCTAAAAAGGAACAATATACAAACAAAGTCTAGGTCTGGTTCCTTCCGAGTACCAATAAATTGAGATTAACATTTCTCCTAAGAATTGACAATACAATATTTGTATGAACTAGGGAAAAAATAAGAAACCATAGGTTTTGTTAGTTTTGACCTAGTTAGGGAAAATAAATATGCCAAGCCCCAACACAAGAGAAACCATTCAATAGGGATGCTTCACTTCCAACACTATACTATTATGCATAAAACCCTAGGTTACTCTTAACTTGGATTCCTCTGGAAGTGTAAGGAAAACGACTTAGAGATATTTCCACAATTGAGAAAAAAAATAAAAGAGATTAACATCCTAACAATATTTTCACCTTAGAAAAGCTTTGAAAGATAGTAAAGGGACCTCATGCATCAAATTTACCCTTGAAAAAACATATAACTTTCCAAGAAAGGAGGTGCCCACAACTTGATTAACCCATTACACAAGAAGAAACAGAAAAATTATCTTATTTGATCGCATGATCTTGATTAAAAATGATAAGTAATTTCCTTATTTACACTTGAAAAGGATAAATTAACCCTCCTTTAAGTTGACCTACGTAATTTGTCTTCGAAATTATTTTTAATGATTTTTTAGGGTTTGTAACCCACAATTCAGGGATTAACCCATAATGATAAAATAAGATGAAATGCTTCAACTTCATGATGAGTTGAGCTTGGAAGGAGGACGTCATGCCCCATTTAACCCCAAGAATTGTCTTTTTCCATAATCATTTTGTCTTGTTCCAAATAAAACAAAACTTTCTATTCTAACAAGCTGCCATGTTGTGTGAAATTTCACATCACATGAGATATTTTCACCAAGAAGGGCATAGTTCCAGGTAATGAGTGTAGGGAGAAGCTGATAAGACAATCTTGAGTCCCATTCCCACGCCAACTTAGAAAAAGGATATAAATGTATTAGAGTATCTTCCTATTGACAGAAAAGGAACTTGCATTGAATCACTACTAGATACTTAAAGCATTGTCCAAGCGGGAGGCTTCGCAAAATAAAGGAGCAAGGAAATAATGTTTTCTTGGTACAATTTAGGTCTAGTTTGGAGCAGTGGTTTTGACATTTTGAACTTCCTTAGTTTTATATTTCCAAAAGAATGATTCTTTGTATTGAATGATGAATCTTATATGTATTGTCAATTGAATCTTGAATAATTGATTGAATGAACACAACCATTACTAATTATCATAGGATTTAAGTTTTAATGATCATATATTATAGTTTATTATATTTATTAAAGATATTATGTCTTCTCTCACTCTTTCCATCACAAATTTGGCATAAAGATCCAGACACACATTTTTCCTTCAATGGGGTCATGAGAAGGATTGGATCATCAATGAAATACACATTTAAATATTCTCTCCAACGAAGAAAGGTGACTTGAATTTGGCTATGCATAAAGCAACATTTAAAATATTTATAAATTCAACTACTCCAATAACATTCAAGGACCTGTATGACATCCTTCTATATTTGATACTTCGTAAGGAATTCCTTCATTTAAGTTGTTTTTCTATTAGGAGTATATGTATACCATCCAATTCACCTAGGAATCGCACTTGGACTCATATGCACCTACTCATAAGTGTTTTGATCCAAAGTGTTTTTTTTAATACAAGCATTTTCACCACATTGTTTGTTTCTAAGAGACATTCCCGTGGGTTGTGAAAGGATGTCATTGCCTGATGTAATGCTGAGGCATATATTTTATGAGAGTTTTCCATTATCACAAACCCTAGTTGATACATTCATGAGTATGTCTTGTATTGGTTAGTAAAAAAACTTGCAAATACCATCTAGGTGAGCATATCTAGGGTGAATATGACTAGTTTTCCTTTTCCATTTAAGACTTCCAAGGATGTAATAAGGTTTATCTAGTATAAATTACCATTCAATAAATATTTCTTGTTTAGTTTTAAGGGTTATGGATAATGTATTCTCGATTTGATTAGCCAGAGAATTAACTAATACTTGAATATTGAGCAATGTAACGAGCCTCCAATTGCTTTCCCAATGTCTCCTTTTTCATCTCTTGAGGAATTATCATGATCAAACCTACATTCACATTCTCCCTATAAGTGTGCCTTGTTTAAAATTTCTCTTGACACATCCAAAGAAGATATCTTCAATAGAAACCACATGGCTAAGTAAATTTAAATTCAATCCAAGCTTAGTGATTTACTGTTTAGCCATGTCTTGTAGAGATTGCAACAACTCATGTTGTGCAACGACCATGACAATAAGACATCATTACTAATGGATTCCTTGGTGATATCAAAATAAACATCAATGCCCATAACTAAAATGGTTTTGAAAGAGAACCTAAAACATGTTTTTCATGTGATCGTGGTCTTCAATCTGACCCCATTATGGTATTTGACTATTAAAATCCACTAAATGGACCATTTTTTCTTTAAATACCAGAAATACATTTTCTATCTTTGTTCCCCTCTTTATCTCAACTAATATTTTCCTTGATTCCAACGTCATTTGTTCTATAATTCTTGAAGGCACAAAGTTGATTCTCACTACTCCCAATGCAAGTTTCCTTTATTGGATTAAAAAAATTTCCAATATTTTTCTATGATTTAATTTTTTATATTCTATACTTTTTTATTAGTAATAATTTCAATTATTTACAAATTAAATGAATTATATGAGTAATGGAACAAACAAGCCTTATTAACTTAATGGAGATGCTAGTAGATGTCTATCAATGTGCCTATACATGCCACTACCTTCTACATGTAGAACTTATTATGGAATTTACTTCGTTGGTATGTCTTCACAATTTAGATGGATTGCAAACTTGTTTGCAACACTGTCCATTTAAGGAGCTAAACTTGAGCTCAATATTACTGGAGAAGAAAGATCATGGATAGTAAATGATTTGTTGGATAAGGAGGTCTTGTTTACTCTCTCAAAACAAGATATAATATGCATCTGCAAGATTACTGAAGGTGATTTGATTACTTGAGTTCATGTATATTAATGTCTTATGTATTTATACTATCTTATTGTTTATTATGCTTGCTTTGTATTGAACTAAACATTAATATATCATGTTCCAATTGAGATGGGAAATTTTCTCATTTCAGGGTATTCTAGATTAGATATGAAAAATATTGTTAAGAATGCCTTAAATATGGGACCACTTAGAGAACCCTTAAGGAAATGCATCAACATTGCTAACTTAAAAAAAGAGGAGACGAGGTTAGTTATGTTCCAAGTCAGAACGTTTGGAAATGAATTTGTATGCCCCAAATGGTTTATCTTTCTTGCATTAAGTTTATCCCTTGTAGCAATGGGATTAATAAGTTAGCTCTCATAATATTCTAGTTTGTTATAAATGTGTTTCTCTGCTTGCAATATTTTAACACTGAATTGCAAGAAGTAAGACCTTCATTTTCCCAAATTGAACTCAAAATCTATGAAGAGTGCAATCACTGACATTTTTTTAGAGTTTTAGTGTAGTTGTTAGACTAATAAATTCTGTAAGGAGTGTTTTTTAGTCATATTCTTGTAAGAAACCATATTTACGATTCTTCATAGAACTCGTCTTTTGTTTCTTTACTAAATCCAAAAAATTTAGAGAATAATAGATATTTTAGAACAAAATATCTTTGCTTGATCTAACATGTTTGAGTGGCACTGGGAAGTGTTCCCAGAGTTGGGCACCTCAAATGTATTTCACTTTTATAAATTGAGTATTTATTTGCATTGAATTCCACTAACCAACTTTTACCTACTATGCTAAAGATTTTATTGGTAATGCAATATATCGTGCTAATTAGCATTTGGAATGAATTTCTATAATAAAAGGGGAGATGGGAAAAATTGATTCAATACAAATGATTTCGGGGCATTCCACAAGGAAGTTTGCATAAGAAAAAAATGTGATCTCTATATTATAATCAAATGATGTTAATTCAAACATATCAGAGAATGATTTCTTTCAATTTATATTATGGGTAATTGTATCATATTGTTTTATGGTCTTCCTTTTGAAGTGGACCTATATTGAGATAGTCAAACCATGTACCCATGTTTTCTCTATGATTAGAAAATCAAAATTACATTGTTACTATTTTTTTAAATGAAACTGCAACATGTAATCTACTTAGCCAACATCATGAAAATCTATCATGCAATGTATTTATAGACTATTTCCAAATATCTAAAATGACTTGTACACATGTAAGGTGTGATTGCAACACTATAACAAACAACAATGGATATGCCTAATGTCTAGCTAAGGAATGTGACACCAATAACATTTTATTTTCATTGAAGAGTGCCAACACCTAATATTCTAGAGCATCGAGGTATGGACAAGAATAACTCCATTCAACCAATACATAGTCAAAGTCAGATCCCAAGGAGAAAGTGTCACAAAATGAGATTTGAACTCGGTTAGGGAGGATAACAACATTCCTCCTAGCCACGTGTTCTACACTCAATTGAAATGACACTTAGATCATGATAGTGTTGATTTGCAAGGAGTGTTGGTAAAAAAGGTTTTGCATTTCAGATACTGAAATAAACTGTTTGTTTGTTGTAATTTGCATGGTGTCTAGTCATGCACTTAGAAAATTACTCTCACTTATGAATACGCACATTTGCAATTTATGGACTCAGGAAATCACTTGCACTTATGAATACCTACACTTTTAAGTTATACACTCAAGAAATTACTCACATTTTTTGGTGATTTTTTAAGAAAATTAATATTATCATACAAATTATGGGTGATAGTTTTTGGAAAAATAAGTAAATTAGTGAAATGGAAAATAGGCATCACTACTCTTTTACTTACTTATGGACTGTAAGGATCCTAAAATGGCTTGTATGTTTTTGTTCACCATGAAATTGGAGGTATTTCTTTCAAAAAACTAATAAAAGGACGCTAGGATCTACTACATTGATTATGGATTTTCTAGATAAATCATCATATAAAAAAATACATTTAACTTCTAAAATTCATGTTTACTCCTAAAATCAAAGTTTCCAATATTTTGTAGTTGCATGTATTGAGGGAAATGCTCATACTTTGAATTCCTTTGGCCTCTCATACTGCATAAGAGAAGAGATTTCTTGCTATATGGCTCCTTAATTCCTTTCACACTATGATACCATGTCAAAACATATATAAAGTTGGAATTGTTTGATCCATCGATCCTATAACTATAGAAAAACATAGTCATCATAATTTCGTGTCTGCATATTGTGTCATTGCTTGCATTTCCTTTTCCCATTAAAATAGGAACCTAAGAAAGACATTGTGCCTCTACTTGGAATACCCTTAGTACAGTCGTTATGTCTAAACACTAGTAGTATTTCTTCTGGTATTAAGTAGATCCCAAAATGGATTATTTGACAAAGAATTTTGAATACCATGTCTTTTGTATTCCCACTTACTTTTCACTCAATCTAAAAGAATTTTTATTTCTTAAGGGAATTGGAGTTGAGAGGAATTAGTACTTACACAATTTTAAAATTAATTTGTACTTTTCACTCAATATGAAGGAAATTTTATTGCTTAAGGGAACTGGAGTTTAGAGGAATTAGTCTGTCTATAGACCTAGGGACAAAATGTGCTATTTCATTTTATAAATTTAAACGGGGTCGCCACTTTTTCGTTATTTCTGGAGTGGAATTTATCAATGTATATACATCCAATCTAACGACTATGCTATACTACCAGTGCAATAGTCGTCGATTATCCGAGTGGTTGAAAGGAAGAGTCATTGGATTTATGACCTTCAAATGGTGAAAAAGGTCATCATATATCCATAAAATCCGACGCCTTTAGTGTGTCGGTGACTCGATAGGTAGTAAGGAGATACATTGGATTCCATAGTGGAGTGAGTCATCTCCTATTTGACAATGATGAAGGAAAGGGCATCGCATAACCACCGGATTCAAAGTGCGATTGGACGTCATATTTGCACCAAAGACAAAGGATAGGTCGTAGCATAATGGATGGATCTAGGGTGTCATTGGATGTCAGATATTCGACAATAGGGTGTCAAAAATCTGATGCATGTATTTCACTGTCGAAATTGATGTGAAATTACACCGACGTTCTAAAAGAAAGAAAATTTCCATATTCCTGACATAAATATGTCACAAATCATACATTTGGGTCGTCGAAATTTGTGGTCAAATTCATTTGTGCTCCTTCTTTAGATTCACCTTATACTAATGATATTTAGGGGTGAAGAGGAGTGTTACATCCGTCCCCCCTTAGATTAACATCGTCCTTATGTTCTTATTTTAATAATTGACTTCAATTTTGCCAATTTCTTTTCAATATGAAAACTCTTGGTATTTCCAATTAATCTTGTTGTCTCTCAAAAGTATCCACATCTTTGACATTCCCTTTGGAATTTGTTTTGGTATATTCAAAGTTTCTTGTTTTTCTAAACATATTCTAAACATAATAATTTGTTTCCAATAGTTTTCTCACAACATATGCAGAGATATGATCTTTGCTAAAGCAAAAGAAGCATAAAAAAAATAATTTATGGCAAAATAATTCATGCATTTGTACTATGCAAAAGGATAGGTTAATGTGTTGTCCTTCCTTCATTAGATTCACCTTATACTAATGATAGTTATGGGAGAAGAGGGGTGTTACATCCTTCGCCCCTTATAATAACATCGTCCTCGATGTTCTTATTTTAATTATCAACTTCAATTTTGCCAATGTCTTTTTCAGTATGACAAATCTTTGGTAGTTCCAATTACTCTTGTTGTCTCTCAAAAGTATCCACATATTCGACATTCTCTTTGGATGTTATTTTGATATCTTCAAATTTTCTTGTTTTTCTCAACATATTCTAAACATAAGAAGTTGTTTCCAATAAGTTTCTCAGAACATATGTAGAGATGTGATCTTTGATAAAGCAAAAGAAGCATAAAAAAAAAAAAATATATATATATATATATATGGAGAAATAATTCATTTATTTGTATCACACGTAACATAACATAACCTTTATATCCATACTTATTTTATGATGGTACATTTTTCTCAAGTACCTTTAATCATTCCTTTTTTCTTTGCAACATTAATGATCATATCAAACTAACATAATATGTGCAAAGTTATAACTTTCAAAAACATTTATTAATTAAAATCATTACTAATGCACATAAACAATCCTTTTATCACACATATCATACAAATATTCATTTCAAATATCACTTTTCATCCAATGATTCATCATTTTCCATATCATGGTACATAAAATACCAAAAATATTGTTCACAGTCGTCGCCTATTCGACAACGATGAAGGAGCAGTCGTCCCATAACCGCTGGATTTGGAGTGCGATTGGACATCATATTTGCGCCAAAGATGAAGGATAGGTCATGGAATAGATGACAGAACTGGGGTGCCATTGGAAGTTGGATATTCGACACAGAGGTGTCAAAAATCCAATGCATGTATTTCACTATCGAAATTGATTTGAAATTCCACTGATTTTTTAAAAGAAATAAAATTGTCGTATTACCGAGATCAATATGTCACAAATCGAACATTTGGGTCATCGAAATTTATGGTCAAATTAATTTGTGTTCCTTATTTATATTCACCTTATACTAATGATAGTTAGGGGTGAAGAGGGGTGTTAAATACTTTCCCCCTTAGAATAACATCATCCTTGATGTTCTTATTTTAATAATCGACTTCAATTTTTCCAATGTCTTTTGAGTATGAGAACTCTTGGTAGTTCCAATTAGTCTTGTTGTCCCTCAAGAGTATCCACATCTTCGACATTCCATTTTGAATTTATTTTGATATCTTCAAAGTTTCTTATTTTTCTGAACATATTCTAAACATAAGAAGTTGTTTTCAATACTTTTCTCACAACATATGCAGAGATATGATCTTCAATAAAGAAAAATAAGCATAAAAAATAATAATCTATGGCGAAATAATTCATGCATTTGTATCACATGGCACATAACATAACCTTTGTATCCATACTTCTGGTATGATGGTACTTTATTTTCAATTACCTTTAATCATTCCATTTTTCTTTTCAACATTAATGCTCATATCAAACTAACATGATACGTACAAAGTTATACGTTTCAAAAACATTTATTAATTAAAATCATTACTAATGCATATAAACAATTCATTTATCACAATTATCATTCAAATATTCATTTCAAATATCACTTTTCATCCAATGATTCATCGTTTTCCATATCATGGTACATAAAATACCAAAAATATTATTCACACACATACCTCTTTTTGTGACATTAATGTTTCAAGTGTATCTTGGCTGAAATCTTGTTTAAGAAATTCTAACATGCATATATACATGAGGGTCATGTCCTCATGGAACCACAAGTTCACATGAAGTCCTCCTCTGATCCAGGAGGATATTGGTGGCCACCCATCTATTCCTTTGGACCCCCACCATTGTTTCTTTCAGTTTTTTAGTTTCCTTAATTGTAGCACAATTTACTATTTTTGGCAGTTTTCAAGTCCTAAACTTCCGGAGCCGTTTTGAGGCCCTAAATGACATTTTTTTGGTAGATATTTATAATGGTGTATCATGCGCATCAAACAAAGGTAGTATGCTAAATTTACAACCCCAGTAAATTGATGTACCAATTTACCCAACGGGGCCAACATTCTGGCGTTTCACCTCCTAGGGTTAGGTTTTTGGATGTGTAGGGTTTCCACTGTTTCTCAATAATATATAGGCCTTTGAGCCTCATTGTAACAGGGATTTCAAAGGCATGTAGCCTCCAAATCTCTTCTCAGAGATAAGCTACCAGCACTCTAGCTAGTTTATTTCCATTCTGTGTGTAAACAAGTTTCAGTTATTGATTAATGAAATGAAGTGTTATTTCCACTGCATATTTGTTTCTATGGTTATTTGTGTATTTTGTTGCATTCCTGCATAAATCTGGATCAATGGTATGAGATAAATCTTCTCTTTCTCAATCCTTCTTTGCATGTCCCCAATGAGGGTAGGGTAAAAAGAGTTAGGGCTCGATCTGGTTGAACCTTTGCAAGATCAGCCTCGAAAATCCTGACAGCCACCCATGGGGGACGAAAAGAAAGACGAGGGTGCAAAAGATCCTATCAAAATGTTTCTTGAGGAGGCCCCTGAAAAAAAAGGAATGCAATGATGTATAACTTCACCCAGATCCTTCAACAACTTTCCACTGGCGGTACATCTACATCTAGCAGCCACTCTAGAGGCGCAACCCCTTTTAAGGTACAAGTAAACTTCGACATTCCCATATTTGATGGCCAAATAGATGCAGATGTCGTAGATAGATGATTGAATCTATTAGAAGGATATTTCTCAATTCATGACTTTATTGATCGGGAAAATATTACTTTTTCTCTACTCAAAGTTGCCCCCCATGTCAAGGACTAGTGGAAAACCTACTGTGAGAGAAAGGACAAGGAGGAACCCTCTCTATTCTCGGTCATAACCACTTGAAATTATTTCTAAGATTCCATAAAGGGACAATATTACCTAGTGGGGAGCTATTAGGACAAGTACATATAATGGACTACGATGCGATAGCAAAGAGATCAAGATGTGCATGAGCTGACGAATCTGTTCCATACCCTATGCACCATGTTGGGTATCAAAGATTCGGAGAAACATTTGGTGCTGAAGAACCGTCATTATCTACATAGATACATTTAGGAGAAAATTGAGTTCCTCGAGATATCCTCGCTTGGTACGGCATATCGGTATGTTGCCAAAATTGAGCAAAAATTCAAAGAGAAAAAGAGAGACTTTAGATTTGTGAATCAGAAGCAAGGGAAAGGTGCCCTCAAACCTTAGAACCAAGGACACAGCCAAGGCATGGTGACTCAAGAAAACTTTCCAAAGCCACAAGAAAAGAGAAACACTACAAAGCCGAAGAAGGATGTGGGAAAGTGGTGCAAGTTTCATAAGAGCTCCACTCACAACACAAGTGAGTGTCGGGCCAAGTAGTCACTGGTGGCTGAGATAAAGGATTCTGAATCAAATGCATACTCTGACACTAAATCAGAACCCAAGAAGGAGGGGCATCTTTTCCACTCCCAGATGTGGGTAAAGGGTTCCCCACTACAGTTCATTGTCGATAGTGGGAGACAAAAGAACCTAATTTCAACAGAGGTCATTAAGCAGTTCCGTTTGCTGACCATAGCACACCCGTAGCCATACACCATCGAGTGGCTTCACCAAGGACAAGATCTCCGCATCAGCCAGCAGTGCCGCCTTCCCTACAACATCAATCCCTTCACTGATGAGGTATTATGTGATATTGCTCCTATTGATGTTTGTGATGTATTATTAGGTCAACCATAGTTATGGAAGTGACATGCTGTGTATGAGTCCCAGCCTCGCACTATTATTATTATGTTGGGAATTAATTTGTATAGGATACCAGAGGTACCACCTCGTGCCGCTATCTCTTTGGTTACTGCAAAACAATGCAGTAATCTCATTTCCAAAACCAGGAAGTTTGTTTTCTTGATGATCCACCCTCAAGGAAATAAGAATATCATGGCCACAACCTCAAGACAAGGCCCCTCCAGATGACAACAACAAATGGACAAGGTCATGGAAGAGTACCAGGACATAGCCACCTCATCCACCAGGGTGCCTCTCCACTGTCAGGTCAAGCACCCCATCGATCTGACCCCAGTTGCACTTCTTCCTAATGGAATGATCTATCAACACTCTATTCTAAAGAATGATGAAATCAAGAGGCAAATTCAGGAGCTGTTGTAGAAGGGTCACATCCGACCAAGTTCATCGCCCTGTGGGAGCTCGATTGTGTTGGTACAGAAGAAGGATGGGACATTGAGACTATGTTTTGACTATTAGGCACTGAACAAGATCACTATCTGGAATAGGTACCCGATCCCATGGATTGATGACCTCCTGGACCAGCTTAAAGGGGAAACATATTTTAGCAAGATCGACTTAAAGTACGGGTATCACCAGGTACCGATCGAACCGACCAATGTGTGTAAAACTACCTTCAAAGCCAAGGAGGGCCTTTTCAAATGGTTGGTCATACCCTTCGGCTGACGAATGCTCCTGCAACCTTCATGAGACTGATGGAAAACATCTTGTGGCCATTCACAAACTAATTTGTAGTAGTGTACTTGGATGACATCCTGATCTTCAGCCATACTTGGGAAGAGCACCTCCACCACATCTGATAGGTCCTCCAAACATTGTGGCAGCACAATTTGTGTGTCAATTCAGACAAGTGCACTTTTGGCATGACCCAGGTTCAATATCGGGGATACATTTTTAATGGGTGTGGGGTACATGTGGATCCAACCAAGATCCAAGTCATTCAAGATTGGACAACCCCAACTACTCTAACAGAGCCTCGCAGGTTTCTGGGCCTTGCTAATTTCTAATGCATTTTTGTGTTGGGATTCTCTCATATCACTTAGCCCTTGATTCAACTCACCAAGAGAGGAGCGAAAGAAAAATTCTTTTGGTAGGAAACCCAACAAAATGCATTTGCAGAATTGAAACATCGCCTCTGCTGTGCCCTAGTTCTCACATTACCAGACTTGCAACAACCATTTGAGATCAAGATAGATGCCTCTGACTATGCTATTAGGGAAGTCCTTACTCAACAAGGGCATCCAGTGGGAAATCACAGTGAGACATTGTCCAACATAGTCTGTAAATATCCCACTTATGACAAAGAGATGTCTTCCATTGTACAGGCTTGCCAACAATGGAAGCATTACATTTTGGGAAAGGAAATGATCATCCACACAAACCACCGATCCCTACAATTCATACAGACATAAGGGAAGTTACAAAATGATCACCATTAGAAGCGATCCAGATATCTACAATAGTTTCATTTGAACATCAAGTACAAGAAGGAAAGCACCAATAATGTTGCAGACTGCCTCAGCCAACCACCGATCATGGAAATAACCACCGTGCTCAACTCTTGTGGGCACGCGACTTCGGATTGGCCTCTTCTCTACAAGAGCAATCCAGAATTCAGCCACACATACTAGACGCTTTTGGAGGGAATCCAAGTTCCAAAATTTCACCTCCAGGATGTACTACTATGTCACATGGGACACCTTTGTGTTCCTTCAAGTGAGCATGCCAAGATTATTTGGGAAGCGCGCTAGAGTCAGGTCAGTGGCATTTCGGGGTCAAGAAAAAAGTGGCAGTACTGTAGAAGTATTTCTATTGGCCAAACCTTTGATAGGACATCGAGAAGTACATCCAATCCTGCACTACCTATGCCATTGCCAAACCATCCATCAAGAATCAAGGCCTCTATACTTCATTTCCTACCCCTAGTCAACCTTAGGAATCCATATCCATGGATTACATGTCGAGCCTTCCTTCTACTAAGCATAGCAATGATTGTGTGTTTGTGGTCATTGACATATTCTCAAAGATGGCTATAATGGCGGCTCACAAGAAGAATATCATAGCGGAAGCCACTGCTAAACTCTTCTTTGAATGATTGTGGGTACACTTTGGGATCCCACAGTCTATAATCTCAAACCGGGATAGCATCTTTCTTAGTACATTCTATTCTAGCATATGGTCAATGCTAGACAGGAAGATCACAAAGTCCACAGTTTTCCATCCCCAGACTGATGGCCAGACAGAGGTCCTCAACAGGATGATCGTACACATTTTGCGCATGTACAACTCAAAGCATCCATTCACATGGGATCATATCCTCTCTTATGTACAACACAGCTATAAACGGGCCCTCCACAACTCAACCAACCAAAACCCCTTTTAAGTGGGCTTGGGATTCCAACCACTATGTCCCATTGACATAACCATGCTATTTGCAGATACTCAGGCTATTTCAAGTCATATCCAGTCTGAAGTTTCCAAGGCAAACAACTTTATTGAGCGCATTTAGCACATTCGTGAACAGGTTCATGACATATTAGACAGATCCAATGCTAAGTACAAGCAGTGACATGATCAGCATCAGGTGCAACACAACTTCTAGGTGGGAGACAAAGTGTGGCTAAATTTGCAGAAGCAGCACCTTGCTGGACCCCACCACAAACTTCACCCGCTCCAATATGGGCCATACACCATCACCAAGGATATCTGGGACAATTCCTTCAAGCTTAGTATTTCACAATTCCTTGGTTTGCACCCAGTGGTCAATGTGGACTGCCTTCAGCCCTACTTTCCACCTCTACTAGACACATCAGATGTGGTATAACAACTCACACCAACAGAGTTAAGCCCCGACTCCATGGAACAAGCCACAACTGATTGGATTATGGACACACAGATCAAGAACACACGCTAGTAGAAGATCCATCTATATCGAGTTGTCAAAGCAGGCCAACGCCTTGACCAGGGAAAGTGGCTCACCATGGACCAAGTTCAACAACAGTTTCCTCATCTCATGGAGGAACTCAAAGCAATGGGGACCATTTCTTCATAAGGGGGGAGGAATGATCCAGGAGGATATTGGTGGCCACCCACCTATTCCTCTTGGACCCCCACCATTGTTTCTTTCAGTTTTCCAGTTTGCTTAATTGTAGCACAATTTGCTATTTTTGGCAGTTTTTGGGTGCTAAACTTTCGAAGCCATTTTGAGGCCCTAAACGACGTTTTTTCGGCATCGAATGGTTAAGAAAATATGAGTTCGTTCCACACTCAATATTTTTCACTTATGGTTGTATTCCTTAAACAAATCTTTCTAACAATGTATCATGCACTTCAAACGAAGGTAGTATGCTAAAGTTACAACCCTGGGATATTGATGTACCAAGTTACCCAATGGGGCCCACTTTCTGGCATTTCACCTCCTAGGGTTAGGTTTATGGATGTGTAGCATTTATATTGTTTCTCAATAATATATAGGTGTTAAAACCCCAAATTTTCACAAAAAATTAAAATTTTGAGATAACATAAAATGCTGAAATAGTGGTTTACTAACATCTAATGGTTAACATAAAATGAAACAGTCTAACGATTAGCATTGCACACTTTCAAATTATGTTAACTAAAGCAACCTCTTTTTCGTAACGGAAATAAGATTTACTTGCATACTATTTTCTTTCAGTTTTACTAATGAGTGTACTTTATGGCAAGTAGGTGGAATCTAACTTTGAATCCTAGGCTTACTTAGAATTTATGCTAATGCAGATGGATTGTTGGTTCTTATAGGTTTACAGGTACGATAAAACAAGTAGAAATTTTAAAGTCATAAAGTATCAAGAAGTGTTTCTATTTGCAAAATAATATGCTAGTAAAATAAGCTGATAATTTCCAAGCAACTTTAATGACGTAGAGTAGTTTATTTTCTCCAGTTTTTCTTGTAAGAAAAGTTCAGACAAATGATTGTCTTTATTTATGAAGCTTAACGATACCAAAGGTACTTACCGTGAACTCTAAGCTCATAATCTTTGTCGCATATTCATTTCTATTTTAACATGCTTAACTTGCAAATACTTTCGGAAATATATCAACATACTCTCTTAAAACTGGTATATCTTTCAATTTTAATTTATCTTTCTTATTTAAATTCTCCTCATAAGTTATTGTTACTGCATAAGCTTTACAATCCTTCCTAACAACTCTCTTAAGCTGCAGAGCAGAAATTTGCCTTATGGTGGTTTTTCTAGGGATTCTTTTTACACTTAGAGGTTTTCCATCACTGTTTATACACGTAAAGGTTTTATCATAACAATTTAAAATTACCCTATGTTGTTCTAACTAATCCATACCGATGAGTATGTCATAAGAGCCAAGAGGTAATACATTAAGCTTTACAATAGTTTCAAATTGATCCATAAATACTACACATTCTTTTACAAAACAAGTTACCTTCCTTTTAGCACCAGTGGCTAACTGAACCAACCAAGAATTTAAAATTTTTCAAAAGGTAACTTACATTTTTATACCATTTTAGGTGCAATATAACTAAAACTAACTCCTAGATCAATAAAAATAGTTATAGGGGTTTGGTTTATCATACCTTCTACTTCCACCATGGAAGTTTGATATTCTGCTTGTTGATTCTCCAATGCTGCATTGATTCTAGGCATAGTCCTTGTTAATCCTCCAACAGTCATCTCCTCATGTATGGTATGAATATTACTGACAGTCTTTTTCTGATTAGGATAGACTAAGGCATAATGTGGGCCATTACACTCCCAGCACTTTATAGGTTCTTTACGTTCAAAGTTCTTGGTGTAACTACCATGGTTATTAGCAAATTCTTTACCCTTAGAATTATTCTGTTTGCTTGGTGAATTACTCTTATTCACTTGGAAATTCTTGTTAGGAAAATTTCTTGCCTTATTGTTTTTAGAATTTATGTTGGGCACAAATTTTTTCTTCTTTTCATCATAATGGTTATTATTCTTCTTGGCCTTCCAGTTGGCCATGCTTTCCTTCTTCCTAGTATGTTGATAACAAAAGTTGGCCTTCCTCATATCTTCTTCCAAAGTATTTGGATTGTTATACTCAATCATGTCCTTAATATGATAAGGTAGAAAGCTGAGGAATCATTGTACCTTTTATTTTTCATCTACAAGGTATGGAACATACCTAAGCACACTTAAAAACTTGTTGTTTAGATCTTTCATAGTCATTGATCCTAATTTAAGATCATAGAATTCTTTTTCTCTCTCCTCATAGTATTGCTCAGACAAAAATTTATTTTTAAAATACCTCTTAAAGGTACTCCAATTTACGTTCTTCTCTTTTATTCCCTTCACTCTCTTCAAGTCCTACCACCAAATATCAGCCTTTCCTGACATATTGTAGATAGCCATTCTAGCCTTTAATTGGTTAGAATAGTTATAGATCTGGAAGTACTTCTTCATCCCAAATAACCAACATTCCGCTTCCTCCCCCTTCTCAGTCTCTCCATTGAATGTTGGTGGTTTATCTTGCCAAATTACCCAGAAATTTCCTCATAGGGTTTATATTTTCTCTTTTTAGTATAATGGTTATCATCACTACTATTAGTAGTAGAATGAAAATTACGTTGTTCACCAAACACCTCTGAGGATGAGCTACTTTCACTTTTGGTATTTTTAATCTTTTGATTTTTATGTTGATGACTTGTATCTTCTGAATCAGCTCTTTTATCCCTACCCTCAGTTTGAAATCCTTCTGTTAGGATCTGATTCAGCTCCTTCCGAGCCCTCAGAATCCTTTCATTCTATCGTTTAACAGATTCCATTTCCGATTTTAATTCTTTTACTGTTTGTAACAATTCTGAGGAATTAGTGGTTAAATATTTTGGTATAGGATCTTTTGGTAAGTTTTTTGGTTCACTAAATGGAGATTCCTCCTCTGCATATTCCTCCAGCCTTTCCATACCTGTTTGCTAAACTTCAGAAACAATTTCTCTATTGAATAACATTTAAAAGAAAATGCATTAGCAAAATAATTCAAAATCACTATTTCATAAAAGCTAGTTGGGCTTCATCAAGGCCTAGTGTTTGAACCTTGTGCTCTAATACCACATGTGAAAACCCCAAATTTCCACAAAAATTTAAAATTTTGAGATAACATAAAATGCTGAAATAGAGGTTTACTAACATCTAATGGTTAATGTAAAATGAAACAGTCTAACGATTAGTATTACACATTTTCAAATCATGTTAACTAAAGCAACTTCTTTTTCATAATGTAAATAAGATTTACTTGCATACTGTTTTCTTTCAGTTTTACTAATGAGTCTACTTTATGGCAATTAGGTGGAATCTAACTTTGAATCTTGGGCTTACTTAGCATTTATGCTAATGCAGACAGATTGCTAGTTCTTACAAGTTTACAGGTACGATGAAACAAGTAGACATTTTAAATTCATAAAGTATCAAGAAGTGTTTCTATTTGCAAAATAATATGCTAGTAAAATAAGCTGATAATTTCCAAGCAACTTCAATGAGGTAAAGTAGTTTATTTTCTCCATTTTTTCTTGTAAGCAAAGTTCAGATAAACAATTGTCTTTCTTTATCAAGCTTAACAATACCAAAGCTACTTACTGTGAAATTTAAGCTTGTAATCTTTGTCGCATATTCATTTCTATTTTAACATGCTTAACTTGCAAATATTATACTTATTTGTACTATTTGTTTTATTTCATGGAAGAGTTGTTATCAATACTGATAGTAAAGATTCTCAATAGAATATACGATTTGATTTTATTTTTAATTTACTAGTTACGTAAAATATCAACCTATTAGTTATATGTACAAGCCAGTTGCTCACAAATAGGTTATCAACTTCCTTACTTACATTAAGGACGTACTGCATGTACTAATATAACCACATACATTATCGTATTATTTACAAAAGTACTAAACTGTTCGTTATTTACATTATGTAGGGAAACTTACTACCTATAAAAATCCTTGATATTATAAGCTTGATTATTGTAAAAATACTGCATCATTTCAGATGGAATACTATTTGTCCTTACTTCCTAAGTCTAAGTCAATCAGTGTCATTCAATGATTATAGACTTGAGCAAGGTTATTCCATTGTAATTTTTATTATTACCATAATGCCTCTCTTCCATTATGTTAATGCCTATGGTGACTATTATGATAGATATTTCTACTATGATCAAAAGTTTACCCTATGCTAAGTACAGGTCATCTTGAACAATCACAAACTATCTTGTCCAACATAACAATCAAGGTAAATTACTAGCAATTGACAAGTTTAGAAGCAACTAGTGTCTATGAAAGTCTAAACCAAATTTGAACTTTGTAAAAGAATTCATGATTATACTATTTTACTATGATATTCAATTCTATAATTTTTCACCATTCGAGTTGATGGTTTATAAGGATTATAAAACATACATACTTAATATTGATTTGCAAGTATATAAGCCTACTTATAGTTTGAAAGGTTCTAAACATCATTGATTTCGTGATTACTCCAAATGATTAAGTCATTACCACCTTTCACTAGGTCAATGTAACATATTATTGTTTTACCCAACGCCCAAAATTGGGCTATAAAACATTATGATAAACTTATATATGAATATCAATGTGATAATATATAATCATGCTTTGTAGTTCATGCATAGTTTTGATAAAAATCAATGTTTTAATAATTGGAATGATTGATCTGCAGGTGAACTTTGGAAATAACCCTTGCATGGTTTGAAATATTCGAGGGAACCTGGTCACCTCCTGTCCAAGTGTTGGCGGTGTAAAAATATTCAACCCTAATCGTTTTTCATTCTCCCTCCGAAGTTCACGCTGGCCTTCGGGTTTCTCTGCAATTTTTCCATCATGGTCATGAGGGTTCTTCCTGTACTAGCTTGCTCCAACGCATGGGTTTAACGTTGCTGTAGTCTCTTGTGTTTAGTCTTACTTCTAGCCTTCGTAGATGTGGGTTTTACCATGCAGGATTTCACTGGTTGTTTCACTTGACTCGAAGCCTATCCTTAGCTTCATCTTGCCTTCCCCATGGCCTGTCACTGCACTGAGAAGCTAATCTTCATTGCTGTGGTTGTGCTCCATCGATGTCGTAGGGTTTGGAAATTTGTATGCACACTTTGCAGTTGGTGACAGTCCCGTCGCTAAACTGTTCGTTACTCTTTATTAAGGTAAATATTTGGTTTTCTTTTCAGCATAGTAGACTCATAGTAAGCTATTTTTATAGTAGGGTTTTTAATAGTGACAACGTTTTGAAACTAACACATAGCATCGTACACTCTGTGCAGGAACTTGTGGCTATGCTTGCAACCAGAGATGAAGATATTGCTGGATGTCTTCGAGGGATCGTGGCTCCAATCTGGTAAGCCCTGTGTTCAACGATTGGGTTCTTACCCTACTTGTAATAGGGTTTTCAAAAGTGAAACCTCAAGCTTGGAAGCTTGTCCAGTTTCAGCATTATATATGTGGTTTTATTTTTAAATGTTGTTGGGTTCTATTATGTTTACAAACCCACGCTTCATCATGGGGTAGTCTCAGCCTTGCACTGGATGTTGTAATTAGTTTGAGTTTCTAGTCTTATGACATGTCAATGAAATACATTGGTTTTTAAAAGAGATTGTCTTTGATCTCAGGCTCGTTTTGCAGTGATACTATATGGCGACTCTATGTAAGTTAGGGTTTTCCGTAACTGACTGTTAATAATGAAAATTACTGTCTATTATATTTTGTGCATAATATTGTTTTTTTTTTTAAGACTGTAACTCAGTCATAGTGTAATTTGTAATCTTTACTTATTTGCTCAGGAAATATGAGCTAGGGCTTTCCTAAGTGAAACCCTTGTTTAAATAAATCTTTCAATTTATTTTAAATTGGTTATGCTACTTAATAAATTTATTTTATTTAGTATTATAGGTGTGTTGTGATAATTTTAAGTTATATCTGTACATTTGTCTTTTCATTTGTCCTTAAAAGGACTATAAACAGTCTATAGTAGTTTAATGGCTTATTAATATAATAATACAAATAAATGGATTATAGCTTAAATGTTTTTATTTGTAAAGATTAACTTTGGTTTAGGGTTTCGACCCTATAGCTCACCTTTACAGGTATAAACCTGTTTGATAAATATAAAACAGTTCTTTACATAGATAGATATTTATTTCTATATTTTTTATTAGTTATATTCTCATTGTTTTATTTACTTAAACTGACAAGTTGAATTTACTCAAAGTTATTATTTGAAAAGATAAACATAGATTCTATAACCTAGTTTGTTCTTTGTAATTTAAATACTTTAATATAACCCTACTTGGTTTATAGTAATTGATAGTCTTAGTTTAGTTGATATTAATAGTGAATAAACTATATGATTAATCGTTTATTTCTTTATTGAACTAAATGTAGCAATGTAGCTTGACTGTGATTTTTCTACTGCATTGTAATTAGTTACTAAGTAAACAGAGAGAAAAATAAACCTATCATTACACAGTTTAACTTCCATAACAATTTAACTTGAATAAAAATAATAATCTACTGTCTTTAAACACAACGTCTTATCTACTAGGGTATTTTCTTAACATATTAATCCTTCTACGTGTAATAGATTACCGCTATTTCTTTTCCATTATATTTACATAATTAAGCTAGTTAACACAATAAACATAGATAACCAGATCATTATTCTTTTTAATAATAACCTACATACTGAAATAAATTAGTCTTCTAACTACGAAATGCAGAACCATATCTATTCTATTCAGTCTCTTAACATATTCTTTCATCTACTGTAAATACTCTATCTGTGCTAGAGTACGGCCTGGTTCTTCTAGGTGTGGAAAAACACACACTAGAATTATTTTCCATCTTAACACATTACTATTTAAAATTCTTTTCTTTAATAATCTAAAATATTACTAATTCTAACATTTTAGAACTGATTATTAAACATTCATTTAACAGTCAGATTCAGATCTATATATCTAACACAGTAAAACAAAATAATATAGAACCTGATTAGGATAGACAACAACAGCGTTAGGAGGCCATTCCTCCCTGCGAACTCCTAGAGAGCGCTCAAACAACGCTTCTTGAGGACCCTCGAGCCTGTTCCTAGTCTTCTTGGCTGAGAACTGGTGGAGCATCCAAACAACAGACTAGTCCAATGGCTCAGTAAAACACCCTGCACTCAGTAGTAAGATCTTTCAGCTTAAAAGTTGCACTAGATCACTCAATAGTTATCCCCTTAAACTCTTTCCACGATCCCCTTCCATTGAATTTCTCTGAAGTACATTCACCTGATGATCACTTCTCTAGAATGAGCAGCCTCAGCTCTCTTCAATGGGAATTTTTATAAAGATTGCCTAGGTCTTTTGGGTCAGTTGTCATTAATTGAACCACCTGCTTTGCTGCCACTTTCTTGGGGGATCATCACCCCAAATGCAGGGAGGTTGCCACCCACAACAGTTGGAAGTGATTTGAGGATGATGCAACATGTTTGTTTTCTCTTGACCCAGTCTCCTCCACCAATTTGACCAGTAAACACTCTTTTAACAGCTCTCCGAAGCTGTTATCTCCAACTTTATTTATTTATAATAAAAATATTCAGAATTACATTAAATATCCTTGACTCTGATGATTCATCAATTTCAACTTAGCATAAAATTTAACATATTGTCTTGAAATAATATCAAATAATATAAAATTGTTTTTGCAAAATTGGGGCATGTGACATACACACCCCCTTAGAACATAAGATCGTCCTCGATGTTATTTATTCTTCATCCTCAGAATTCCCCTGGAATAGAATTTGATATGCATCTCACATTTTACTTTCGAATTCCCAGGTGGCTTCCTCTGGACTAAAGTGCTTCCATTGCACCTTCACCTAACCAATAGTGCGGTTCTAAAGTGTGATCTCCCTCTTTCTGAGGATACAATCTGGTTCCATCAGAAAATATCCTTATGGTTCCACCTATACATCATTCTAGTTAACAACATGAGTAGCATCATGAACATATTTCTTTAATACAGAAATGTGAAAAACATTGTGTACTCTTAAATTGCATAGTAATGCTAACTGATAAGCTGCTTGTCCAATCCTGGACAATATTTCAAATGGACCACAGTAATGAGGTGCTAGTTTTGCACAAATTCCTAATCTCAGGGAGCTCTTTTTGGGCCTCACCTTGATGAACACATGTTCACCTACCTAAAACTCCTTTGGAGTTCTTTTAAGTTCTGCTTGACTTTTCTGTCGATCCTACGCAACTTTCAGATTACATTGTACCTGCTTTACAATTTATTCCATTTCCTTTGATAGTTCAGGACCTATTACTAATCTATCCACCAGATTACTCCAAGAGATAGGAGTATTACATTTTCTTCCATACAAGATTTCGAAAGGACTAAATTTTGCTGACGCTTGATAATTATTATTATAATCAAATTTTACCAAATGTAAATAATCCTCCCATTTACCTGGCTCGTCTTTCACATACATTGTTAATAAATCTTCTGGTACTTGGTTTACTCTTTCGGTCTGTCCATCTGTTTAAGGATGGAATGAAGTACTAAAATTTAATGTAGTGTTTAATCCTTTAAACAGAGATTTCCAAAAGTTACATGTATATTTAGGATCTCTATATGAGATTATAACTTTCGGTATTCCATGCGGTTGAAAAATCTATTTTAGAAAGATATCAGCTATGTTTACAGCTTTATATGTAGCTTTAACAGGTATAAAGTAAGCCGCTTTACTTAACTTATCGACCAATACCATGATAAAATCATTTAAATTCTGATTTCTAGGCAGTCTAGTAACAAAATCGAGGCTAATTATCTCCCATTTCTAGCTAGGAATGTGTAATGGCTGAAGTAATCCAGCTAAGTGTTGATGTTCCATTTTTACCTGTTGACATTCAAAACACCTAGCAATATACTCTGCCAATTCAGTCTTCATGTTTGGCCAAAAATATTCCTTTCTTAACATAGTTATGGTCTTTTGATAGCCTAGATGACCTGAGTATGGAGTTTTATGGATTTCACCCAAATTTAACAACTTAACTTTCTGTACATTAGGTACATATATTCTGTCTTTGTACAGTAAAAATTCTTTTACATTTAAACTGTACCCTTTACTTAAGCTTTGTGTTGGATTTTCTTTTGCTTTAGCTTGTAAGTTTTGGTAAATTTCATCTTATTTTATCTCTACTTTAAGTTGTTCATCCAGATCTGTTATATTAGTGCTGATAACTTCTATGAAATTCAGCCTTGCATTCCTACTTAATGCATCGACAACTTTATTTTCTTTACCTTTAATGTGCTGAATTTCGAAATCATACTCACTTAGAAAGGCTAGCCTCCTAGCTTGTCTCGCATTTAGATTAGGTTGATCTAACAGATACTTTAGTTTTTTATTATCAATCATTAAAATAAATTTTCTTCCAATTAGGTGATGACGCCACATCTTTAGAGCATGTATAACAGTAGTTAATTCCAGATCATAAGTTGCATAATTCTTTTCATGAATTTTTAATTTCCTAGACTCATAGGAAATAACATGCCCTTCTTGAGTCAGAACACTGCCTAAACCATCATTGCAGGCGTCAGTGCAGACCACAAATTATTTATTTGGATTAGCTATTCTTAAAATAGGTGCACTAGTTAATAAAGTTTTTAACTTTTCAAAGCTTTCCTCGCATTTCTGGTTCCAATCAAATTTCTTTCCTTTTTTCTGCACAAAAGTTATCGGATTCACGATTCTCGAAAAACCTTCAATGAACCTCCAGTAATAACTCGTAATTCCCATGAAGGATCGAACATCCGTTACATCCTTAGGAACTGGCCAATATTCGATCACCTTTATCTTTTTGAGATACACTGAAATCCCTTCCTTAGTCACCACATGACCTAAGTACTGAATCTTATCTTTGAAGAAATCGCATTTACTAAACTTTGTAAATAGTTGATGATCTCGTAACTCTTGCAAAACAATTTTTAAATGTCCTTTATGTTCTTCTTCGGTTTTTGAATAGATTAATATATCATCAATAAACACGACTACAAACTTATCTAGATACTTATGCATAATGTTGTTCATTAAACACATAAAACCAACTGGCGCATTAGTAAGCTCAAATGGCATGACGAAAAACTCATAATGGCCATATCGAGTTCTAAAAGTTGTTTTAAATATGTCTTCATCTTTAATCATAACTTAATGATATCCAGACCTTAAATCAATTTTCAAAAACACTATGGCTCCACATAGTTGTTCAAACAGATCATCTATGCGGGGTAATGTGTATCTATTTTTAATAGTTATCTTATTCAACAGATGGTAATCTATGCAAAGTCACATGGTTCTGTCCTTTTTCTTAACGAAGATGATAGGTGCCCCCCAGGGAGACACACTAGGTCGAATATACCTTTTATCAATAAGTTATTTTAATTGTGACTTTAATTCATTAAGTTCAAGTATGTTCATTCAATAAGGGGCCTTTGAGCTAGGCACTAGACCAGGTACCAGCTCAATGGTAAAATCCATTTCCTTTTTCAGAGGTAGTCCCATAATTTATTCCAAAAATACATCAACATACTCTCTTAAAATGGGTATATTTTTCAATTTTAATTTATCTGTCTTATTTAAATCCTCCTCGTCAGTTATTGTTACTGCATAATATTTACAACCCTTCCTAACAGCTCTATTAAGGTGCAGAGCAGAAGTCTGTCTTATGGTGGTTTCTCTAGGGATTTCTTTTACACTTACAGGTTTTCCATCACTGTTTATACACATAAATATTTTATCATAACAATTTCAAATTACACTATGTTGTTCTAACCAATCCATACCGATGAGTATGTCATAAGAACTAAGAGGTAATACATTAAGCTTTACAATAGTTTCAAATTGATCTATAACTACTGCACATTCTTTTACAAAACAAGTTAGCTTCCTTTTAGCACCAGTGGCTAACTGAACTAGCCAATAATTTTCAAATTTTTCAAAAGGTAACTTACATTTTTCTACCATTTTAGGTGCAATATAACTGAGACTAGCTCTTGGATCAATTAAAGTAGTTACAGGGGTTTGGTTTATCATACCTTCTACTTCCACCATGGAATTTTGATATTCTACTTGTGAATTCTCCAAGGCTGCATTGATTCTGGGCATAGTCCTTGTTAATCCTCCAATAGCCATCTCCTCCTGTATGGTATGAATATTACTGACAGTATTTTTTCGATTAGGACAAACTGAGGCATAATGTGGGCCATTACACTCCCAGCATTTTATAGGTTATTTACGTTCAAATTTCTTGGTGTAACTACCATGGTTATTAGCAAATTCTTTACCCTTAGAATTATTGTGATTGCTTGGTGAATTACTCTTATTCCCTTGGAAATTCTTGTTAGGAAAATTTCTGGCCTTATTGTTTTTAGAATTTCTGTTGGGCACAAATTTTCTCTTCTTTTGATCATAATGGTTATTATTCTTCTTGGCCTTCCACTTGGCCATGCTTTCCTTCTTTCGATTCTATTCATAACAGAAGTTGGCCTTCCTCATAGCTTCTTCCAAAGTCTTTGGATTGTCATACTCAATCCTGTCCTTAATATGATAAGGTAGACAGCTGAGGAATCACTGCACCTTTGGTTTTTCATCTAGTAGGTATGGAACATATGTAAGCAGACTTAAAAAATTGTTGTTTAGATATTTCATAGTCATTGATCCTAATTTAAGCTCATAGAATTCTTTTCCTCTCTCCTCATACAATTTCTCAGACATAAATTTATTTTTAAAGCACCTCTTAATGGCACTCCTATTTATGTTCTTCCCTCTTATTCCCTTCACTCTCTTCAAGTCCTACCACCAAATATCAGCCTTTCCTGAGAGATTGTAGATAGCCATGCTAGCGTTTAAATGGTTAGAATAGTTATATATCTTGAAGTACTTCTTCATTCCAGATAACCAGGATTCTACTTCCTCCCCCTTCTCAGTCTCTCCATTGAATGTTGGTGGTTTTATCTTTTTCAATTGCCTAGAAATTTCCTCATAGGGTTTATATTTTCTCTTTTTAGTATAATGGTTATCATCACTACTATCACTAGTAGAATGAAAATTACGTTGTTCACCAAACACCTCTGAAGATGACCTCCTTTCATTTTTGTTCTATTTAATCTTTTTATTTTTATGTTGAGGACTTGTATCTCCTAAATCAACTCTTTTACCCCTACCCTCAGTTTGAAATATTTCTATTAGGATCCGATTCAGCTTCTCCTGAGCCCTCATAATCCTTTCATTCTCTCGTTTAATAGATTCCATTTCTAACTTTAATTCTTTTACTATTTGTAATAGTTTTGAGGAATTAGTGGTTAAATATTCTGGTATAGGATCTCTTGGTAATATTTCTGGTTCAGTAAATGGAGATTCCTCCTCTGCATATTCCTCCAGCCTTTCCATACACGTTTGTTAAACTTCAGAAACAATTTCTCTATTGAATAACATTTAAAAGAAAATACATTAGCAAAATAATTCAAAATTAGTATTTCATAAAAGCTAGTTGGGCTTCATCAAGGCCTATTGTTTGAACCTTATGCTATGATACCACATGTCAAGACCCCAAATTTTCACAAAAATTTAAAATTTTGAGATAACATAAAATGCTGAAATAGCGTTTTACTAACATCTAATGGTTAATGTAAAATGAAACAGTCTAATGATTAGTATTACACATTTTCAAATTATGTTAACTAAAGCAACTTATTTTTCATAACGTAAAGAAGATTTACTTAAATACTGTTTTCTTTCAGTTTTACTAATGAGTCTACTTTATGGCAAGTAGGTGGAATCTAACTTTGAATCTTGGGCTTACTTAGCATTTATTCTAATGCGAACAGATTGCTAGTTCTTACAGGTTTATAGGTATGATCGAACAAGTACACATTTTAAATTCATAAAGTATCAAGAAGTGTTTCTATTTGCAAAATAATATGCTAGTAAAATAAGCTGATAATTTCCAAGCAACTTCAATGACGTAAAGTAGTTTATTTTCTCCAATTTTTCTTGTAAGCAAAGTTCAGATAAACGATTGTCTTTCTTTATCAAGCTTAACGATACCAAATATACTTACTCTGAACTCTAAGCTCGTAATCTTTGTCACATATTCATTTCTATTTTAACATGCTTAACTTGCAAATATTATACTTATTCGTACTATTTGTTTTATTTCATGGAAGAGCTGTTATCAATACTAATAGTAAATATTCTCAATAGAATATACGATTCCATTTTATTTTTAACTTACTAGTTACGGAAAATATCAACCTATTACTTATTTGTATAAACCAGTTGCTCACTAGCAGGTTATCAGCTTCCTACTAATGTAACCACATACATTATCATATTATTTACAAAAGTAATAAACTATCCGTTATTTACATTCTATAGGGAAACTTACTGCCTATAAAACTCCTTGATATTATAAGCTTTATTATTGTAAAAATACTGCATCATTTCAGATGGAATACTATTTGTCCTTACTTCCTAAGTCTAACTCAATCAGTGTCGTTCAATGATTATAGACTTGAGCAAGGTTATTCCATTGTAATTTTTATTATTATCATAATGCCTCTCTTACATTAAGTTAATGCCTATAGTGACTATTATGATAGATCTTTCTATTATGATCAAAATTTTACCATATGCTAAGTACAGGTCATCGTGAACAATCACAAACTATCTTGTCCAACATAAAAATCATTGTAAATTACTAGCAATTGACAAGTTGAGAAGCAACTAGTGTCTATGAATGTCTAAACCAAAGTTGAACTTTGTAAAAGAATTCATGATTATACTCTTTTACTATGCTATTCAATTCTATAATTTATCACCATTCAAGCTGACGGTTTATAAGGATTATAAAAAATACATACTTAACATTGATTTGCAAGTATATAAGCCTACTTATAGTTTGAAAGGTTCTAAACATGATTGATTTCAGGATTAATTCAAATGATTAAGTCATTACCACCTTTCACTAGGTCAACGTAACATATTATTGTTTTACCCAATGCCCAAAATCCGGCTATCAAACATTATGATAAACTTATATATGAATATCGATGTGATAATATATATTCATGCTTCGTAGTTTGTGCATAGTTTTGATAAAAATCAATGTTTTAATAATTGGAATGATTGATCTACAAGTGAACTTTGGAAATTACCCTTGCATGGCTTGAAATATTCAAGGGCACGTGGTCACCTCTTGTCCAAGTGTTGGTGGTATAAAACTCTTCAACCCTAATCATTTTTCATTCTCCCTTCAAAGTTCATGCTGGCCTTCGGGCTGCTCTACAAGTTTTCCATGGCAGTTGTGAGGGTTCTTCCTATACTAGATTTCTCCAACACTTGGGTTTAACGTTGTTGTAGTCTCTCGTGTTCAGTCTTACTGCTATCCTTCGTAGCTATGGGTTTTGGCATGCGAGAGTTCACTGGTTGTTGCACTTGACTCACAGCCTATCATTAGCTTCGTCTTGCCTTCCCCGTGGCCTGTCACTGCGGTGAGAAGCTAAGTGTCATTGCTATGGTTGTGCTCCATCGACGTCGTAGGATTTGGAAATTTGTATGCACACTTTATATATGGTGACAGTACTGTCGCTAGACTATTCGTTACTCTTTATTAAGGTAAATATTTGGTTTTCTTTTCATTATAGTAGACTCACAGTAAGTTATTTTTACAGTAGGTTTTTTAATAGTGACAGTGTTTTGAAACTAACACACAGCATTGTACACTCCGTGTAGGAAGTTGTGGCTACGCTTGCAACCCATGATGAAGATATTGCTGGCTATCTTCGAGGGCTCATGGCTCTAATCCGATAAGCCCTGTGTTCAACGATTGGGTTCTTACCCTACTTGTAATAGGGTTGTCAAAAGTGAAACCTCGAGCTTGGAAGCTTGTCCATTTTCGCCATTAGATATGTGGTTTTCTTTTTAAATGTTGTTGGGTTCTATTTTTTTTACAAACCCACGCTTCATCGTGGGGTAGTCTCAGCCTTGCGTTGGATGTTGTAATTAGTTTCAGTTTCTAGCCTTACAGTCTTTCAATAAAATACATTGGTTTTCAAAATAGCTTTTCTTCGAGCTCACACTCGTTTTACATTGATACTATATGGTGACTCTATGTAAGTTAGGGTTTTCCCTAGCCAACTCTTAATAATGAAAATGACTGTCTATTATATTTTGTGTATAATATTGTTCTTTTTTTTTTAAGACTGTAACTCAGTCATAGTGTAATTTGTAATGTTTACTTATTTGCTCAGGAAATACGAGCTAGGGTTTTCCTGAGAGAAACCCTTGTTTAAATAAATCTTTCAATTTATTTTAAATTGGTTCTGCTACTTAAAAAATTTATTTTATTTAGTATTACAGGTGTGTTGTGATAATTTTAAGTTATAGCTGTACATTTGTCTTTTCATTTGTACNTAATATAATAATCCAAATAAATGGATTCTAGCTTAAATGTTTTTATTTGTAAAGATTAACTTTGGTTTAGGGTTTCGACCCTGTAGCTTACCTTTATAGGTATAAAACTGTTTGATAAATATAAAAAATTTCTTTACATAGATATATATTTATTTCTATATTTGTTGTTAGTTAGATTCTAGTTGTTTTATTTACTTAAACTGACACGTTGAATTTACTCAGACTTCTTTGAAAAGATAAACATAGATTATGTAACCTAGTTTGTTCTTTATAATTTAAATACTTTAATATAAACCTACTTGGTTTATAGTAATTGATAGTCTTAGTTTAGTTGATATTAATAGAGAATAAACTATATGATTAATGGTTTATTTCTTTATTGAACTGAATGTAACAATGTAGCTTGACTATGATTTTTCTACTGCATTGTAATTAGTTACTAAGTAAACAGAGAGAAATATAAACCTATCATTACACAGTTTAACTTCCATAATAATTTAACTTCAATAAAAAGAATAATATTTTGTGTGTAAACACAACATCTTATCTACTAGGGTATTTTCTTAACATATTAATCCTTCTACCTGTACTAGATTCCTGCTATTTATTTTCCATTATATTTACACAATTAAGCTGGTTAACACAACAAACATAGATAACTAGATCATTATTCTTTTTAATAATAACCTACATTCTGAAATGAATTACTCTACTAACTACGAAATGCAGAACCATATCTATTATCTTTAGTCTGTTAACATATTCTTTCATATAGTGTAAATACTCTATCTCTGCTGGAGTACAGCCTGGTCCTTCTAGGTGTGGAAAAAAACAGACTAGAATTATTTTCCATCTTAACACTTTACTATTTCAAATTCATTTCTTCAATAATCTAAAAGATTACTCATTCTAACATTTTACAACTAAATATTAAACATTCATTCAATAGTTAGATTCAGATTTATCTATCTAACACAGTAAAACAAAATAATATAGAACCTGATTAGGATAGACAACAGCAATGTTAGGACGCCATTCCTCCCTACCAAATCCTAGAAAGCGCTCAAACAACACTTCCTTAGGACCCCCGAGCCTGTTCCTGGTCTTCTTGGCTGAGAACTAGTGGAGCATGCAAATAGTAGACTAGTCCAATGACTCCATAAAACACCTTGCACTCAGCAGTAATATCTTTCAGCTTAAAAGATACACTAGATCACTCAGCAGTTATCCCCTCAAACTCTTTCCACAATTCCCTTCCATTTAATTTCTCTGAAGTACATTCACCTGAATGATCACCTCTCTATAATGAGTAGCCTCAGCTCTCTTCAATGGGATTTTTTATAAATATTGCCTAGGTCATTTGGGCTAGTTGTCATTAATTGAGCCACCTGCTCTGATCCCACTTTCTTGGTGGGTCATGACCCCAAATGTAGGGAGGTTTCCACCTGCAACAGTTGGAAGTGGTTTGAGGATGCTGCCACATGTCGGTTTGCTCTCCACCGAGTCTCCTCCACCAATTTGACCAGTAAACACTCTTTTAACAGCTCTCCTAAGCTATTGTCTCCACTTTACTGATTTAAAATAAAAATATTCAGAATTACATTAAATATCCTTGACTTGATGAGTCATCAATTTCAACTTAGCATAAAATTTAGCATATTGTCTTCAAATAATATCAAATAATATAAAATTGTTTTTGCAAAATTGGGGCATGTGACAATAGGCCTTCGAGCCTCATTGTAATAGGGAGTTTAGAGGAATGTAGCCACCACATCTTCTCTTAGAGATAAGCTACTAGGAGTCTAGCTAGTTTATTTCCATTATGTATGTAAACAAGTTTCAGTTATTGATTAATGAAATGAAGTGTTAATTCCACTACATATTTGTTTCTATGGTTATTTGTGTATTTCGTTGCATTCTTGCATAAATCCGGATCATCCTAAACCTATATATAATATTTATCCTATATAAGGATGATACCATTCATCAAGTTTTTACAGCTCTTAAGCGTATATCCTACACAAAACATGGAATCCCACATATCTTTGATACTAAAATATTAACATCACAAAAAAACTATCACTATAGAACCTAATGCCTCACCTTGGTGCTCTCTGGAAGTTCTATTTAAGAGCGTAAAACCTCCTCTAGGTGCTCACTGGCAGCTCCTTCCCTAGGTCTAGGACTTAAAATCATAGAGTAGTCAACAGAGTCTAACACCTCACAAGATTGTTCCCTGGAAACTCTCTACTTATTTAGCAAAATTTTCAGAGCCTAACACCTCTCAAGCGTGCTCCATAGTAGAATTTCTTAATTTAAAAATACTTTGTTTTCAACCATTTTATTTTGTTTATTCTAAAAATTAAGTCTTCATTTCAAGTTTTATTACAGCTTCTTTCAATTATGCATAATGACACTAAACAATTTAGGTGCTCTAGAACTAACTCTTTCAACACCAAACTTAGTTTCTCTTGCTTAATCACATAGTTTCAATATCCAATTTTCTTCTTCCTCTTCATGAGTTGGTTAATCTTGTACGATTTGTTTAGTGTAGAAATTTTTTCTTAGAAATTAGAGACTTATAACCTAGGGAGTCCCCCATTATTAGCTTAAAAGTTTCATAATTCTTTTTCCAATTAGTCTTTACTAATATTAGGTTCCATTTATTCATAATCTAATTAAATTATTTAGTTATGGACTTAATCTAAAGACATTGTCAATATTAATGACAAATATTTATATCATTTTTTATCACTCCATGAAACTCCTCTAGGTTGTAGCTCAAGGATGCCTGGTAACTTAAATGTTTTTATTGTTTTTCTAACTGGATCAAGTCAGGTGACCTATATAACCTCACACTCTCAATACATGCATAAAACTCAATGAGGGATAAGGATTCTAACTACCACTATTCAGAAGTTTGATAATATGGTGTAGAGATAGAGAACTTATCATGCTGGCAGATTCATACATAAAACAGATATACATAAATGGCTAATCAAAACAAGGAAAGTACTTATAATTCAAATCATCAATATTCCAATAGGATGACAGCTATCAGACATCAATAAACCTAGATAACACATTCAAGCATAAGCACAGAATAGACAGAAAATGGAAGTTGAACATATGATACCAAAATAGCTTATATTAGGTCATGAGAAATATGAGAAGCTTGACAATAGTAATGGTCTATAGGTTCCGGAAGTCAAACATTTTCTTCAAAATAAGTCTTAGGCTTTATAGCCTTTACAAAAATATTCATATCCTAAAAAAATGGATCCGTTTTACTAAAAATAGATAAAATTAATGTTTTTTGCAAAATTAGGTCAAAAACCCTAATTTAACTACTAGTATATCTAATGCTAACTCTCGTTTATTCATTGAACTTTTTGATGATTGTAGTGAGCACTGAAGTATAACTTTAACTTGTCATCTGATAGATAAGCCAGTATTGGTAAAAAATAGGTAGGGTTTGTGACCCTTTTTCCATGGTTGTATCCTCAAAATTGGAACAGACCTCTCCCATTCGTGTTTTCCAACAAATTTCAACTTAATATTTCATCCTTGAGGTAGTTGTACTCACCAAAACTCGTTCTGGATGCCAAAACATATTTTTTCACCCTTTTCTG
Source organism: Pseudotsuga menziesii (assembly GCA_001517045.1). Lineage (NCBI taxonomy): Eukaryota > Viridiplantae > Streptophyta > Pinopsida > Pinales > Pinaceae > Pseudotsuga > Pseudotsuga menziesii. Next base: position 19,781 of record LPNX010983349.1, on the reverse strand, counting down.
CTTTCAGTGGTTAAGGAGGCAGAATCCTGGGTCTGTTAGCTACCAAAAGCTCTGCTTTCGATGGCTAATGAAGAGCTGCTACATTCTCCTAAGCCACCGAAAGCTTTGTTTGCTGCAAAATTTTATTTAGCCTTTAAATCAGATTTTTACACTTTACTCTTATCGTTCTGGTACTTTATCAACCTATATAAGATTTGGAATATCAACAATATCATGGGCTACCTCCGTATTCTGAAGGCTAATAGCTGCCTCTGCTAGGGTTTTTAGCGCAAGGTGTGTTCTAAAGTTTGAATCTTTCTTCTGCATCCTTGACCTTCTTATCATCTTATAGAGCATAGAGTTATCCTTCATTAATCTCATATTTCTTCAACCTGTATAACAACATCATCATGGGATGCCTCTAGATCTTGCAAGCTTGCTGCTCCCTCTACTAGGGTTTCCAGCATAAGATGTATTTTAGGGTTAGGGTTTGGATTTTCCTTCTAAGACCTCTAGTTCATGTATTTTCACTAATAGTCGATTGATTCTATGGGACCTAGGTTTTATATTTGAACTCTTAAACATCTGTATCAAATCTTCATGGACTGATATTTGAGGTTGAAAATGCCACCTGGAGGACTAACACGTCATCTTTTTCCCTAAAACTTTGGCCAAAGTGCTGAGAACGGGGGCTCAAAGATGTATTTGGTCCTTCAAATATGTGACACCTGTGTATAAACTAAAATAGGTTTTTTTATATTGGTTTGTTGTGAGAAACAGCCTCTCTCATATTTTTGGAATTCATTTTAATTTACTTCGGATATGGATTTCAAAAACATGTGTTAAACAGGAAATTCTGAGATCCAAAAATTAGGTCTCAGAGATGGATTCGATTATCCTAATTTGCAAAACCTGTAGTAAAAATGAGATAGGTTATTGTTATTTGGCCTATTAGGAAAAAAAACCTCTAAGAATTTTGTAAAATGATTCTCCAATAGCTCAGAATCACCATTTAAAAAAAAATCCTTTTCATAGTAAAACGCCACTTTCAGTGGCTTGGAGCGCCTTGAAATTTTGGTCTTAGCTGCCGAAAGCAGGGATTTAAGTGGCTAATCAACCATTGGTACAATCGCCTAAGCCACCAAAAGTCCCTTTTCAAAAAATGTGATCAACAGGATTTCGGTGGTTAACGTGGTCCTGAGTCGAAGCTGTTAGCTACCGAAAGCTCACTTTTCGGTGGCTAATGAATCGTCAAAAAGTTTTCCTAAGCCACCAAAAGCCAAAATTTCAAATTTTCTTGAAAAACAAAGCACAATCTATTCAAACGTTGTTAATCACATATAAAATCTCATAATGCATCTTGAAATCCTCATCATTGAGCAAAAATAATTTTTTTGAGTTTGACTAGGTGAAAACTAATTTAGGATATAACACATTTCAACATAAATATTGAATCCATAAAATATCATAATCATTACCAAGCCTTCTAAATGTTCTAGATACTATCACTTCCACTTAAAACCTAAAATTTATAAATTCTGAACATACTCGCTATTCTCGAGCCAACCGTTTCAACACCATATTCACATGGTAACTCTGTATTCTTGATGTTCAAGATCTTACCCACTCAACATCAAGGTATGTCTGTTTAATTCTTCCAATACTTAATTAACATCATTACACATCCAAAATTCTTCAATAAACACATTATCGCTTTACATTGCTTGATACTTATAGCTTCTATGCATGTACAAACCATTCAACACTCTATTCATCAATTTCCCTTTCACGGATATACCATAAAAAGTATATCCTTGGCATATAAAGTTATCTAAAATATGTTTTCCCATAAATGTGATCGATTAATCAAATGATAACATCTTTCTAAAATTTCATGATACTCAAAGAAGATTTTACCTTTTGGCATCATAGAATTAATCTTTTTCTTTTGATTATCTCATAGATTCCATTCAATGGTGCTTGTTGCAACCTTGAATACCTGTATACTTAGTCATAGTTTCTTTCCAGAAATTATTTGTATCATAAAGTTATAAACCAAATTATATAATAACAAGATCCTATTTTGATGATCATAAACTAATGTTGAAACAAAATATTAATGTATTATTTCCTCGACAACTTAATCATAATTACTATACTTGCATGAACCTTTTACTAATATGCACCTTAAGCAAAATTTGTTCCTTTCTTTCTAATAACTTGAATTTACGTTAAACTTTTAGTATTGCCACTACTTTACTTCAACATGCTCTATTCATCATTTTTTACTAATGTAATTGTAAACAAGACATATAATTAGATATACCCAAAAGTTTCTTCTGAGACTTAAGAAATATAGAGTTCCTAACGTAATGATTTATCTTTATCCACAATCCTTGTGCAATTATCATAATATACCTGAAATGAAGGTGATGTCCTTATATACTAACTTGCCATGTCGACAATTCGGTTTTAGTTACTTCTACTTAAATATGTTACTCATTAACTTTCTCTTTCAATATGCTATTCATAACACTTACCTTACTTTTCATAAGCTTCAATACCTATGAAATTGTTTAAGCATTTACTAGTTTCACCACATCATGTGTCCATTAGTCATTTATCATCGATAAACTCACTATGTGCTCATCTCTTCTACCAAAATTTTCAACAAAGGTATATACAATTGCACTTTACTCATCAATAATTATAACAAAAGTATGTCTTGCACAGGTATGCCAAATTAAGATATTGTTAGCATGATAATGCATTCATTTTCTCATTCACAAATATTTAAAATATAATGAGATCAAATATATCACTTTGTCGAGCTTCAAAATACACTTCACTCACCAAGCATATATTTTTATTTTGAGTTTATGCAACTAGTTTAATGCATTCAAGAACATGATTCTAAACAAACTAGTTCACGTCAACATGCATTCTAATTTAGTAATCATAAAATGTTGTATTTTCAAAAATCAATTCTTCAAAAAGTGTATAGCGTATATGTATGCAAGCGATATAGCGTAACATCCCCCTTGAACTACCTTTGACTATTTTTGTAATTTTGGATGTATCTTGTTCTCTAGTGAGGAGCTCAAGGCCAAGGCCCCACCAGAAACGAGACCTGGATAATCTATACGAGTTGATTACCTAAGTAGTAAACTTAGGAGACTTAATACTCTGTTGTGACTTAACGAGGAGAGACTAAACCCACAGGGAAAAAGGAAATGAAGGGGCAGGGAGCTAGAATTTGTTGTCATATTCATAAATATCATCTTAATATGGCAATACCAGGGGTAAGATTAGGGCTCCGCTTTTGCCGTAATTATCCCAACTAAAACAATAGCCTGGTTAATTTATTTCTAATATGATTAACCCTTGATAAAGAAGAATTCTTCAACCGCAACATAAAAGGATAACAACCTAGGGTTTAATGTGTTAAAAGGCTATGTGTTGCGGTCACCCTAGAAATTTGAGAGGAACGTGAGCTGATATAATTATATCAGCATACCGTGATTATTTTAGATGATGGTATACCAGTTACCCTTGAATAATATATGCTGACGTATATTAGCAAACGTCATACCTAGAAAGGGAAACTCGTACTAACAATGATAGGACACACACTGCCTATCAATCCGAAAGTGTTAAATAATAGCAAGTCTTGCTAAGCTCGATAATATCAACCCCCTTTAATCTAAGAAATGAGCTAATTGCTTTTATTAAATACACTACGATAAAATATTATTGAAAGCCTAACGAAATTAGGCTGCATTCCGGTATTTCTGAAAGAAAAGTTATTTTAGAATAATATCTTTTTAAATCCATGGAATTTTCCATAAAACAAAGAACACGATTTGATGAATTTTTATTTTTTTAAATGGTTATGTTCTTGTAGTTAATACGGGAAAGTTTTTAAAGTGGAATGATTCCTCTACACCAACCTTTTTCGTGATTTTTAGTGTTTCATTGAGAAAGGTGTCATTATGGAGAGTAATGTGGATATTTTTGGCCACTTGCCTCCTTTAAGATGAAAAAGGGATCTTCCTTTAGGGAGAGCCGAATGGAGGGGGTTTAGGCAGCTTTTCTTTCCTTCATGGGAGGAGCGATTAGAGGAAGATATTTTATTCTTTCTTAGTTTGGAAGAGGGAATAAAGGGGGGATATTTATTTCTTTCCTTCGTTTCCTCATGGAGGATTAATGAGCAGGGTTATTTAAATTGTCATTTAGTTTCACAAGAGGGGGAGAAGCGTGCTATGGACAGCGGAACCGGTCTCTCCTCCTCATACGTGAGGGGTATGCGCTTGGAGAAGGGAAAAAAAAAAACTGAATCTACTCTGATCATGGTATGTGCTTATCGTTATGCTTTTGTTGAATGTGGTTTTCTGCATTTCGTTTGGTGCACCATTTCCTTAATTGCTTTAGGGTTATACACATTGTGTGCCGGGACGTGGATTTTCTTATGTGCTGTCCCAAGGGTTAAAATACCTACGTAGGTTTTCACGAAAACCCTTGTTAGAGGTAGGACGAATGCAGTTATCGCTGTAAAACCCTCGTGCATCAAAGTTATCTGGGATTTCAGTATTGAAATCTAGATCAATGCAGCTACCATAGGTCGAAAATCTATAGATCCACTATCCATATTTTTTCTTATACACCTCTTACAAATTATAGATCCCAGATACTCATGGTGAATATTTGAAGCATCTGGGTAGTTCTGAATGGTAGGGCTTGACCCATTATTGCATATTCCATGTGTTTCGTTTGGATAATAATGTCTATTTTTCAATAGATCAAACAATGAAGGTTTGCTACGTTTTTCAAGGTTTGGATATACCTGCAATGTTAACGTCTTCTTGAATGGGTTATGATTCAACGATTGCAATTGGATCAGACATTTGCGTTTTGATCTCGATTATGGTAAGAGCCTTGGCTGTTAATTAAGACTCTGTGTATTAAGACTGCAAATTGTAAGAGCCCTGGCCGTTAATTAAGACTCTGTGTATTAAGACTGCAAAATCGTAAGAGCCCTGGTTGTTAACTAAGACTCTGTTTTTAGATTGTATATTGCGTCCATTTTGGCCATCCTTGCGCCAAATAAATAGGCGACTCCTCTAAGGCGCTGTAGTTGCCAAACGAAAAAGGAATGGCTGTGAAAATAAAAAGCCTATCAACACTAAAGTTATACGGCAGATTCTTATACAACCATTTCGGCCCTTCCTTCTTACGGAGAGCGATGTGGTGTAGTCACTTCGTTGTGGCTTATGTAAGTGTAGAATTAGATTATTATTACTGTGTGGATTATTTCCTTTCTCTGTGGTTGTTCGCTGCTATGAAAATTTGGAATCCAAGTTGTTCCTGGCAGTAATTATTATACCAACGCTTCAATTTGAAAGCGACTTAGTATACCCCTAATTATGAAGTCATTTCACATTGTATGGACCCCGCATTAAGGTGCGCATACTTATTTTCTAAAACGGGTTGGGTCAAAAGGAAGGATGGTCATTTTTCTTTGTTGTGTTTTTGTTGTGTGAAGGAGGTTTGTAAACAATCACGATTCACAGGGATATGCTTTCAATATTTTTCTATCTCAGTTTTATTCAATGTTTTCATAAATCTGCTAGCATATGAAATGCTTAATTTACTGCTTTCCCCCATTTCTAGTCATCCGTTCTGTTACCGGGTTAAATGGATAATCCCTATGACAGTTACGAAGAAGTTCGGATCTTGAAAGGCCTACACAGCCCCAAAGCTCAAGTTGTATTATACCTTAAATATGGGAGATTGGGGTAGGCAATTCCCAGGAACTTGATTGTGTATTTTTGGGGTTAGGGTCAGTGCAAGAAGATGATGGACCTTTAAGATGCAATCCTAGTTTTCAAAAACAACATCATGTTACCAAAAAATACATCAACCCGAGCCTGACACAG